>JAVJIF010016807.1:0-83175 GCA_038442645.1 Agave tequilana | reverse complement strand
CCGGTCTTCGCCGAGCCGCGCGGCGCGCCGCCAGAGCACCGCCGCGACCACCACGCAGCCGCAGGCCCAGACCCCCTTCCTCTCTCTCTTCTTGTGGCCTGCTGCTCCTGCGCTGTTCGCAGGGCGCGATCGCTGTGGGCACAAAGCAAACAAAAAGAAACCCATAACGGTTATTTATGACCCGATCCGCAACCTCCACAATCCACAACCCGCTTAATTAAAAGGTAAAATTTTAAAACAGCCCCTTTTAAATTATTATTATTGCATTTATAACCCTGCAAAATCTCTGTTAACCCCCTGTGTACTTTCTGATGTTACAAATTAGACCCTGAGTCGTGCGTCGGACGATAACTTGTCAATTGACGTCGGAATCGCGCGTTCTTGTCTCGTTACGATCAGGACAGCGAGAACGTCTTGTCTAAGGCAAGTGTTTTCCCTGTATTCTTGTGATTTTCAATCATTTTAAGTCGTATCTTTCCTATATTATGATTAGTCTGGATATTTGACCTGGATCTAGGTGTTGAGTAGGATATCAGAATAAGAACTTGGCATATGGATTATTTGAGTGTGCATGTTACATGAAGATAGCCGGGATAACTGCATGTATTTCTATTTATGTTCTACTGTTACATGTTACTGTGATTACGTACTACCGTTACAGTTACCTTGATACGCCTGGTAGTACTTCTTGTTACACATGATAGGTGATTACATTGTTTACGCCAGTTATTTGCTATAAACATGCACACTCATCTACATAACTATAGGACTCAGATCGTAACGCTTGCTACTATCTTTTTGTCACTGGTTCCCGTTACCTTATGTCATTACTTGTTATCCTGAAAAGAAATCACTTGGGGATGGGGAGACTGGATGATTGACTAGATCTTATCGGGGGGTGTACTGGATCCATATTGTTGTCCACTGCAGGGGACGGGTAGTGCTGGCTACCGTCTGTTATTACTCATGAGCTCCCGTTTCCGTTATTTTTTTAGCTCATAGAGTTCCCGTAGATGTTACAGCCTTAGCGGGCTGGCCCTGGTCTCAGCAGCAGGGGTCTGTTTTAAGGCCGTGATCCGGGTATGCACGGGATACACCCACCTGACCAGATCTCCTCGATTGTCAAGTCTCATGGCACATGTTTATGCATTCATTGCTCATGCATGATTCCAGTCTGATTATTGTCGTTCTTTACTTAGAGCTCTTGTTTATTTCTTATGTATGTCTGGACCTTATCATTACTTTATTTCATTACTCTTCCTTTGTACACTTGCTCGGTCGCATCTGAGACCCTGGGTTTGCTTGCCCAGATATAGAGTCCGTGGTTACACCCTCAGAGGAGGACGTGGAGTATCTAGACAGTTTGGCTGAGTGACTGTAGGCGGTTCGTGACCTGGACGTCTCTTTTGGCTTACAGTATGTTTATAGTTGTACAGTTATTTTCTGTTCCCGTTATTGTATAATTATGCTGATGGACTCAGATGTACTGTACTGTGCTTTGGTACTGTATTGACTGTGTTATGTACTCTTGTTACTTGTAATATATCAGCAGTGTTTTTACCATATAAGAAAACCTGTACAGATCTACAGTAGGCTTAACGTGTATACGTTGGGACGTTCTACCCGACGTGTACAGGTTGCCGATCATGTCATGTACTCTCTATTTTGATCAGTGGGACGTGACACCAAGTCCTCCTCGAAATGAGCCAAAATATACAGAGTCAAATCTCTCCACCAGGTCTTGGGAGAATGAATCCAACCTGGGGTCCTGAAGTCAGTCGCCGGGTAATTGTCGTTGACTCTGAAGAACTGATTTTTGAAGGTTTAAACTATAGTTGGGTTCTCTCCCACCGAGATATCTTGGAGAACGTTCCAGGGGTGAAGACTCAGTATGCAACGAGGAGACCTGCTCTGACATCACCGTGCGAAGAAGCCATCAGAATACCCACATGAACCGAGTCGGTGATCCGGGTCACTTGCCAATTCATCTTCCGAGGCCTCGTTACACATTGGAAGAAGGATAGCAGAAAATGGCACTTGCTGGACGAAAGGTAGTACTTCTCGCCATTCAAATTGAAGATCCATTGTCCTTCCCCAGCTAGCAGTTGATGATCTATATCAGGCGCTGCATCTCCGAACATGAAGCCGGGCTTTCGATAAATCTTCCTGTTGCAGTCCTCCAGAGGAGCAGTAGTAAAATACTCCTCATTGTGCACTGATCTCCAATGTGGATCAGGGAATCGAGGCCAGGAGTGCTCCGTTCACTAAACAACAAAGCATGTCCCTGAAATTATAGGCTGATATTCTCATCTAATCCCCTAGCCGCCCAAAAATGCTATTCAGAGGTCCAGGGGTATTGTGCACTATAAAACAAAAAGGAGAAAATATATTAGCGCAGAAGTTAAAAAGGAAAGGAGAAAGCAAAAAAATGCTAAGGCATAGCTTCGCTTCCAAAGCGAAGCTAGCCTAGCTTAGCAGTAGCTTCACACTGAGGTTTAACTTCGCACTCTGCAAAAAAGAAGAGTATAGAAGAGAATAAAACGCCAAAGGCATAGCCTCGCTTTCCAAGCGAAACTAGCCAAGCGTTAGCTTCGCTTTGAAACTTAACTTCGCACTCTGCACAAAGGCAGAAGTGCAGCAAGTTCTGAAGTGTTAGATTTGAATGAAAGCTTAAAGGACAGTTATGCCTACGAGGAGAAACCCTCTATCTAGCTTCGCTCAGAAGCTTAGCTTTGCTTTCTGTCACTGACAGAATGCAAAAGCCCGAAGGGCTAGCTTCACTGGAAAGGCACTTGTACCTAAAATTATTCAAAGGACTTAACTGTCCAGCTTCGCTTCTGAAGCTTAGCTTCACATTCTATCACTTGACAGAATGCAAGAAGCCTAAAGGGCTAGCTTCACAGAAAAGCATGGAGAAGAAATCTTTAGTTTCTAATTTTGATTTGCAAAATTTAAGGGGAATTAAATCCCTAAAATCAAGCAAAATCAAGGGAGATAAACTGCTTGAGATCACTAAACCATGGTGAATCATGGGGGGATTCACCATGAAGTAGCAAAATATGGCTTAAGAGAGACAAAAATCTTTGAAAAGGGAAGAATTCCCTACCCGCAGTGGGGCATCCGACCACCGGAGGCGGAAATAGTAGCGCCGTGGCAGAGGTCGCCGCCTCTTTCCCTGGACGCTACTTAGTGGCCATCAGAGCATGGAGGAAGCTCTGAAGAGTTTGAGAAGAAGAGAGAAGAGGAAAATTCTCTGAAAAGACTTGAGAATTCTAAGAGAAAATGAACTTCTCTAAATCAGCCAAGAATGGCTTTTATAGGCACTGCATGCACCTATAACTTCGCGCCTCTGGCGCTGCATGGGCCTATAGCTTCGCCTCTTAAAAAGGAGTGCAAGTTGTCATTTCAAATTGAAATTTGAAACGACAGTTCTAATTTCAAGAACCGTCCATAGTGAAGGCATCTAGCTTTGCTTACATGCGAACTTACACTTTGCCTGTAGCTCTGTTGTTAGCTCATTGTTGACTTCACGTGGCGTTTGGTTAACTCTGCTGAAAGCTGGTGTTTACTCCGCTGAGAGCTTAATCCCGCTGAAAGCTCATATTGTAGCTCTGCTGAGAACTCATATTGTAGCTCTGTTGAAGAGCTCATTCCTACCTTCGCTAAGAACTTGTCCTTAACTAGGCGGAGAACTTTTATTCATGGAGAGTCTCGGGGTAAAACTAGTATGATCACCTAGCTCAGTGTACCTAGTGGATTTTTCTAACTCGGACAATGCAGGTATCTAGTTTCAAATTCAAAGTATTTCAGAATATGCGTCAATCCATTTGAAATTCATGAAAACTTTGAAGGGGGTCTTGTTGACACTCTAAAAGACAAAACACTTAGATTTCTCTTCAACAGGTCTAAACGACGTCTAACTTGTCGACATTTACAAAAGATAAGTCGCAGACAAGCTAATGATCAGGGATAAGGTAGCAACTTGGGCTCTATGATCTAGTAAAGCAGACAATAAGTCAAAGTTACTTGGAAGAGAAGCCAAAGCAAGTCTATAAGCCAGATCTATCGAGGTTTGATCGAGTACTTAGACTCATAGAGATCCAAGATCGCTAAAAGGCCAAAGCCATAAGCTACACACGAAGCTTCCCATTTAGCCCTGCCAGAGACTGATCCAAGAGTTTCACGCTAAAAGCTTTATCCTTAGCTTTGCTGAAAGGAAGAGATGGTTCAGCTTCGCTATGGGCTGAGTCTTAGCTTCGCACGAGGCTTTGAAGAAAACTTTGCCTGAAGCTATAAGCTATGTCTAGCTTCGCATAAGGCTATAAAGATAACTTCGCCCGAAGGAGAGTTTCTCATTTAGCTCCATAGTGAGCTTTACTAGGTCATTAATTGACTGTTTCAAAATCCCACAAGGAATTAATGGTGGTGAACCCTACTAATTTAGTGGGATTTATGCCATTTTAAGTGGGCAGTTACACCCGCCCACTTTGTCTCACATTAAGTGGAGACAATTAAGCCACTATGGCTAATAAAAGTTCGCACGAACTTGTTAGCTTCACCAGAAGCTCACAGTTAGCTTCACGACAAAGCTATTTTTAGCCTCGCATGAAGTTAAAAACTGATTCAGTCTTGTTGGATTCAAGGGGCAGTTACACCCCTAATTTTGCTATAAATAGCCTTTGCTAAGAGGGTCTAGGGGCTGAAAAATTTTGGAAAGATTGAGAGGAGATCTCTAGTAAAAGTGTTCTCTTGCCCTCCTGCTTCCAAAGCCTCAATTTGCTTCTAAAATCTCAAAGATTCAGTTCTTTTTCATTCAGGATTTCAACACGTCTTCTATTTTCTATAGATTTTCAGAACCAAGCGAGAAGAAAATTCTATCAAGGAGTCATCTTGACCACCTGACTGATTGCATCGTCAAAGGGATAAAGTGAATGCGCACTAATCAGATTCCTACCGGCATACTTCTCCAGAAATCTCAGAGGAGATCTGCCTATAATTTTCTTTTAAGTACTTGTAATTTTGCTCCTCTATTCTCTTTTGCAAGTTTTCCCGATCAATTTTAATGGAAAATAAATGCTTTTAAGACTCTACCAGCCTGTAGAGGCACTCTACAAGAAGACAAAAACTGAAGCGATACAGACAACCTGAGTCCAGAATCAAGGGGTATTCTTTCCTCCATTTCTCTCGGAGTCCTCGAGAGCACATAACGCATGGGGGCGAGTCCCCGACCTCATGCCAAAGAGAGAAGCAGAGGGGGCATTTGTAGTAGTCAGTTTTTGACCCCCTTGAGATCATGACACGTATCCATCCAACCCTTGGATGATCGCATGACACATGTTCATACTCAGAATATCTAAAGAAGAATCATAATCACTGTTTGACACGGAAAAAGGGGCGCTGGTGTAACGTTTCCTTGAATCAGATGAAAAAATTACAGCCGGCTTAATCTTCTGGTTACAAGGGAGGGGGAATATTGAATCTTGAATTCCCCCTTTGTTTAGTGCTGGGTTCTTCGGGTGGCGGTGGAGAGTGAATCTTGTTCTCCGTTGACCGGATGACTGTTTGGACCGTCAGGGATCTTCTCTTCGGTCGGTAGAGGGAGTAACTCAGCTCCGTCTACCAAAACTCTAGAAGAGGAGGTAGGCGAAGAGCGGCTAGTACTCAGTAAGCTCGCTGAAGGGTTTTCTCTCTCTCTGTCGATGATCTCTCCTTTTCTTCTCGGAATCTCTCTTTTGCCCGATAATCGTCCTCCCTCTCCTTCAATAGTGACGGGACTATTTATAGGGTTTTTAGGGGGTGATCGTGCCCCCTAAAAGTGCTCCACGATGAGGGCCAACTTCCCCGCTACATGGGCGGTGGATGGCGCCATAATCGGGGTGGTTACAACCAAGGTGGGGGCACCTTGTTGCTGAGACGCGGGCGTTGAGCCAACGCGCCTTGATGCTGAGACGCGGGCTTCGGGCCGACGCGCCTTGATGCTGAGACGCGGGCTTCGGGCCGACGCGCCTTGATGCTGAGACGCGGGCGTTGAGCCAACGCGCCTTGATGCTGAGACGCGGGCTTCGGGCCGACGCGCCTTGATGCTGAGACGCGGGCTATCTCTCGCGTCTTGATTGTCACATTTAGCCTTGCGCCTGGATCTTGGATCTCTGTGTTTTGGTGGCCTGTCTTGGTGATTTTTAGACAGCCTACAGAACCCCCTCCAAAGTTTTCGACATTCCGCAGTTAACTGGGACGGATTTCGAAATACTTTGGACTCTAGCTGAGTTCGCCTTCATGACTAGACTGTTGATGCTCCGGGTTTAATCTTATCTGGAGTTGGTCTTCGTGAGTGTACTGTTGAACTCTTTGAAGCCCCCAGAGTTGATCATGTTGAGTGTCTAGATGCACAGTCTAAACCTTCCCGATTGCTTTTAGTCTGTCACTGGCGCGCTTTAAGCCAGGAGTGGTTGGTCGTCTGCTTGCGTCAGTGTACTGTTGAACTGATCTTGCAGAAGCAGGAGGCCAAACGCAGGTTCTTTTTTCAAAAAGCAGAGATGGTACTGCTGTAAAGGCGCGATTTCTGTAACGTGCGTCCTTTGGCAATGGAGACGTGACTGATCTTCATAAGGCAGACGCGATGTTCAGCTGAAGACGTGAACTCCGGAGAGATGCGTCTTTTGGATGCAGACGCGATTTTCTGGACACAACGCGACTTTCTGGGTGCATTTATGGTGATGCTGACGGGGCATGTCCATCGGAGAGGCGCGTTCTTTGGGCGCGAATTCTGTGCCATGTCATGATTACGCCGCCAGCTGGCCTAGGGAACCGGCGAAATTTCGCCTTTTGGCGCGCGGATTTCCTGGTTCATTAAATGAACTGCTCCACGTGTCGACTGCTGACTCGTGGCGGGGTTGCGACGCATGATCTTCTCCGTTCAGAAACGATTTGGTTACACGCGTCAAGCGGCGACTCGCTGCAGCGTCTACCGGGCCATACGCTGCGTATCTTCGCGAATCCCTGTGCCTATAAAAGGCAACAGTTGGAGAGATGCATCTTCTTCTCCGAACGCACTTACTCAGAGATTTAAGAGAGTTCTTCTTCTCCATTACTGCTCATCTTCTTCATTGACCTCTGATCACCAATGGCACCCAAGGCCAAGCCGACCGCGTCGTCCTCTAAGGCGACCATTGCCGAGGCCCAGAGGGGCAGCTCCTCCTCTGCACAGGACGTCGTTCTCCCAGGTCTCCAAGGTAAAGGCCTCTTAGGCGGAAGTTTCGCCATTAAAGAAAGTTCAAAGAACTTTTAAGAACCCTTAACACGTGAATTTCAAATCGTGTTTGATTCCCAGACGCAGTCTTTGGGATGATAACCGAGGCGCGGGTTTGGACCCTCGCGCCCTTGAGTCCTGCGCTTCAGATTCTTCACTTGGAATATTTTCTATTTGTGAAGGGTTCAGACGCGGACTTAGTTTACAGAACGCGGATTTGATCCTTGCGTTCTGTTTCATCAGCTGCTGATTTTGATGAATCTGGCGCCCGAGTCCAAGCACTTTGACATCTGGGGATGTGAAAGGAAGGGAGTTACCCTCCTTAACTTCTGGCGATTATGGTAGTGGAAAGGTTAAGGTGGATAACTCCCTTCTTTTCGCACCCCAGAAGTGACATCAAGGAGAATGTTGTGGAGACGCCGATCCCATAGGTCTGGACGCGGATTTGATAATTCCTGCGTCCAGTGCCTCTTCTGCGTGGATGCGCAGGTCTGGACGCGGATTTAAAACTCCTGCGTCCAGTGTCTCTTCTGCGTGGATGCGCAGGTCTGGACGCGGATTTGATAATTCCTGCGTCCAGTGTCTCTTCTGCGTTCGGATTATGAACACTTAGCATTTTTTTTTTTTATGCTTTTGATAGAGTATCTAACTAAGTGTCCTTTTCATTTTGCAGCGCCACGTCCTGCTACTTCACTCGCCAAGAAGTGCCACTTTGGTCATGTAGGTGGTGCTGACCGGGATTTGACTTTTGTATTACAAAGGACTGTTCCTGTGACTGCTGACAATCACCGGATCGCAGAGAGAGGCTCTCAAATGTTGACATGAGAACTCTTCGGGTGTTTATGACTGATGCAGCATTCGCAACAGATGCTGGCATCAAGCTGGAGAAGCCTGCCTTCTTCTTCGGAGATCGTATCCACGAGGGCGGCCATAGCGTGTATGACGGAACTTACAAATGGCTCCGTCAAATAAAGGGTGGAAGATTCTTTCTTCCAGACATGGAGAGGATGTTCCCGCTGTCCTACTTCCAGCATATGTCCGTCCCTCGGAAGATGGAATGGGACCTTGCTCGATATGTTCCCGAGATCACTCTCGGTGATTTGGGCTCCCACAAAGTATACCGTCATGATAGCCATGACAGGTCAGTTATCGGCCTTTTCCCTGGGTCGCGCAGGACTGAGGTTCCAGCTGGGGAGATACCACAACTTGGTACTACCTTCCTCAACGCCTTCATGGAGGCGGAGGGTGACTACCCGGTTGGGTTCCGTGCGCCGGGGTGGGTTCGTTCCACGGAGAACTATTGGTGGGGCAGGATGGTCGGCTTTGTCCTTACCGAGCTCGGGGGCCTGCTAAAGCGCGTGGGACTGTACTCGGCAGTCAGGGCCGTGCAGTGGGGGACCCCTCAAAGCTCTCAGAACTTCTTCGGGATTCTAGAGCGTTATAATCCTTCGACGGGACGTTCTTTACTCCGGTCGGAGAGATGGGCCTTGCTCTGCACGAGCTGCACGAGGTCTCGGGGCTGTCGACAGGGGATATTCCCTATGAGGAATATGTCCCGACCGCTGTGGAGCTTCGCTATGTGAAGGAGGAGTTTCCCCTCATATATGAGACCTACTGGGAAGTGCTATGTCACTTCCACATTTGTGGCCAGATAACCAAATGGCGGTCGCAGGGAGTCAAGCAACTGTCTTGGGCCAGTTACTTGTTCAATAATGTCAACACCAAAGACCATCGGATAACCCGATTGGATCCCAGCTCTGACAGGGAGATTGAAGACAGGATCGACCAGGCTCCGAATAGCTTCTACACCACGGAGTCGAACGAGGACGGTTTCGACCCTGACTTGGTTTTTGAAAGCTTTCACCATCAAGCCCGGACTCCTATCTCCGATCGGGCGCTGTTGGCGGGCTTTCTGATGCTGTGGCTGAAGCGCTGTGTGGTGCCCACGCTGCCGCATGAAGTCATTGTTGCTGACGTGGTGTACCCGGCGGTGCTCCTGGCTCATGGGAACCCCATAGCCCTTCTCCCGCCGTGGCGGCTGGTATTCAGAGCGGGCTGCGGGCGCTCACTAAGAGTTTCTGCGAGCCACCAAAAACTGCAGACTCCGAGGGAAAGCCGTATGTTGACTCAGAGGGGAGTCCGACGGTGAAGCGTCCCAACCCTCGTGTCGAGCTGCCTTACACGTACCTTATTGCTTGGTACGTGATGCATTGCCCTTCTTTGATGACGGCAGCGCGTTGGAGGGAGAGTTCTGTCCCTTTTGTACAGCGGTTGGAGGGTTCAAAATGGCGTGATCCTTATATATATTACGTCCGGAAGTGCCTTTCAGACCCTGCAAACTACCAGCTCAATCGCTGCCTCCTCCAGATCCCTGATGCATCTTTCGGGGATCTACTTGTTGATTCTGTTGGCCCAGATGACTTCACGAGGTTATCCGCGGGGGCCTTCTGGTGGTTGCTAAATATCCGGCCCGGATATGTGCTTTTCTGGCAAGGGACGTCATGTACCATTGAGTCGTACATGCCGAGTCGCTTCGCTCGACAGTTCGGCTATGATCAGCTCTATGTCGGGAACCCCAATGCTAGACTTGCCTTCGAAGGGAACCTGTTCGAGGGTGCTCGGGCCTGGTACTATAGTGTGGCTGGAGGGACGGGAGTATCTTTTCGTCTACCTCTCGAGGGGCCCAAGTGCCGTACGAGTTTTAGCTTCTGTACTTGGTACTCCCAAGCCATCCAAACGCCAGACTTTTTTCCGGCGTCTTCATGCATTGAGAGCATCAATGCAAGTCTCGAGGCCAGGACTGATTCTAGTAAACCGACGAAACTCGTAGAACAGTACCTGAAGGCCCAAAAGGAGGTTGGGCGAAGATCGAGGAGGGAGCCCCCAGCAGTGAGGGCGGAGCCGCGACCGGCAAGGGCAGAGCCACCAGCGACAAGGGCGGAGCCACCAGCCACGAGGGAGGAGCCGCGGGCCAGGAGGTCTAAGCAGTTGGCGAGCAAGCGTCATCGACGCTCTGCTTCTATCGCTGAGCCTGCCCCAAAGAAGGCTCGGAGGGATTTGACGGCTGAAGTCTCTCAATCCGGAGACATCTCTGCTGGAGTTGAGGCTCCTCCTGAAGACGTCCCTGTTAGGGTTGAGGAACCGTCGGAAGATGAAGATTTCCCCACCCTAGTCCGTGCTCCTAGGTCGCGCAGCAAGACCGTGGAGGAAGGGGAGCTTGTTGAAGAGTCCACCGCCGCCGAAGATGACGAGTCACTGGAGGTCGACATAATGACTGGAGGGGATGTTGAGATTGCAGGCATCTCAGTTCAACCCGAGCCTTCTTCTGCTCATGATGGGAGAGACGAGGCACAGCAGCCGGGGTCTCCTAGCATCTTCATTTCCAGTCTTAGGGCAGTCGACCCTAGTCCTACCACTGGGGTAATTGGAGGTAAGGATCCTGTTGCGGAGCTTCCTCGCGTTGCGCTGTCGTCTTCTTCGTTATCGGGGGAAAGCGCCTTTGAAGACGAGACCGACTATGGCGATGAACCCGCTCTTCCTGATCAGAGCAAATTCTTCCACATCTCGGAGGAGGAAATACATGAGGGTGAGCCATCGACTACACCATCGCTGGCGATTATCCCTACTGAAGGTATTCTTTCCATCTTCTGTCTAATTTTCTCTTTGAAGAGGATGTTCTAACATTCTTCTTTTATGCTGCAGGGCCAACCGAAGATGCTGAGGCTACAACCTCCTCGCGTATCGAGGAGATGGTGAAAGAGTTGACCCAGCCCGAGGGGATTGAGGTCTCGGCTGCTGAGATACCCTCAAAGGGGGCAGGTGTTGAAACTGGGGAGCCTTCCACTCTGCCAGAAGAGGAAGCAACCACTGAGGCTGAGGAGGCTCTCACTCTGCCAGGCGAGGAGGTTACTGCTGAAGCCGAGGAGACTTCCGCTCCACAGGATTTGACGTCTCCGGACCTCCAACCTGGTAAGGCAGCTCTGATGCTTTAAATGTTTAGCTCTTCTATCATTGTGGCTAACATCGCGATAACTTGCAGAGAGGACTGAGGGGGCTCAGGTGGAGAGTCTGGTGGTTGGCACCCTTCCAGAAGGCCATACAGCTCAGGTCTCGGTGGAGGTTTCTGAGGAGGTCGTGCTTACTACTCCCTCATTGGTCGTGGAGGCTCCTGCAGAGGTAGTACCTCCGGAAGCATCAGCGGCCGGTCTAGCTCTTGCTGTCTCGACGGCCAGCACGACTCTTGTGCGAGAAGATCCGCCTTATATCCCCTATCCTGTGACAGAAAAGGGGTCGGGAAGCTTCCTAGGTGGTGAAGACATGGGGGAACTGGCACGTCAGATGGTGCAGCAATTCTTCGCTTCGATGAGATCATGTATTGATCTCATCTTACGTGGAAACAGCTCGTTCCAATTTGCCCAGACGCTTCTTAAAAATCTGGCCGTGAACGTCGAATTAACCGGAGGCCCTTCACTTGCCAAGGCGTGTCTACGGGTGGTAGAGCAACTGGGAGACTACCTGCAGGAGCTGGAGTCTTTGGAAGATGCTGGCTCTTTTAGTGAGGCCCAGGCCACCCTGACTAGGCTCCTAGCTGCTCAAGAACGAGAGCGACAGGAAGCGGAGGCACAAATCGCTGCAGAGATTCGCAATCTCGAATATTCCCAGGCTGAATGTCAGAAACTAGCTGGCGATTCAAGGGAATCCGAGCTTGTCATGCAGAGCACAGAGCAAGTCATCATCAGGGCTCGGGACACCATTGCCAAGGCAGAAGCTGTGCTTGCGCTCAATGAGGAAAAGCTTGCTACCATCAAAAAGCAGCTAGAGGAGCAACAAGCTGCTAGGGCGCGAGCTGAAGAGAGTCTGTCTCTACATTCTTCCAGGGTGGAATCTCTGCGAACGCAGCTGGCCGCAAGAAATTTCTTATCCGAAGAGGAGCGGCGGGACCGGGCTATTATGGAAGCTAAAAGGACGCGCCAACACGAGATTCACCGCCTTAGGGAACAAATCCGTACCTTGGCGAACCAGGACATTTAGCCTTCTTTTCTTTTCCCCCTTTTTTGTAAAGAAGAGGACACTTTGTTTAGAGTGTTTGTATCCACTTTTACTGTTTATAATAAAAGTTTGAAAAATTTTGCTCCATCTTCTTTGCTCAGCTGTAGGCGAATCCAACTCCTTGGTAACTGGCACTTAGGTAAGACTAAGTTCTGTTAATGAAACGCGGTCTTGACTCTGAGTCTTCTTAATGAGACGCGACATTGATCCATAAAGTGAGACGCGGTCGTCAGTCCACAGGAACTTAGATTTACTAAGTCCTTTTGATGAGACGCAGCATCAATCTCAGAGTGATACGCGGTCTTCTTGATGAGACGCAGTATTGATCCATAAAGTGAGACGCGGTCGTCAGTCCATGGAGTGAGACGCAGCGTCAATCACAGAGTGAAACGCGGCTCTGAATAACGCGAATCTGTCTTGCTAAGAAAGACGCGGATCGACCAGACACGGGATACGCAGCCTCGAGCGACTTTCCCATCTGCGTTCAATGCAGCATGACTTTAAAGATTTTTAGGAGATCTTTGAACGTCAAGTTCTTCACTGTCGATTGGGGTTCCGGGTCATCCGTTGCTTCCCAAGACAGTTATCCACGCGTCGGCCTCTTATTGGGTTCAGGCGTTAATGCTCTTGCATGCAGAACCGACGCTGGCGGTTGAAAAACCGGCGCACTTCGACGGTTTCCAAAGCAGCGTTCCACGCGTCCGTTTTTGATTGGGCTTTGACAGTTGTGCGCGACGGTTCCGATTGATGCCCCATTAATGACAGTTATTAGGGACTGCCTATAAATAGAGTGCACCCTCTCCCTCTTCAACAATCCAACTTAGACTGTTTTCATTTGTTTTGCTCCGAGAGAAGTCGCCTTGAATTATCTTTCAGAGAACCGTCTTCATGGGTGAAGGTGACCCCGTGGACGAAGATGATCCAGAGCTCTCATGCCTCTGTTTGGTCTCTTCAGAAGGAATCCTCTCTCATGTCATCTTGCGCACCCGCATTTGGATGCAGAGAGGTCAACTCTGGACAGAGGTTTCTGCTGGTATGTCACCCCGATGATATCCATAGCCTGTATTTTGGCATAGGCATCTGAATGAAATTCTGGTGCATTCCTATTCTGGAATTTGTGCTGGTGACTTGAACTTTTCTGAACGCGGGCCCTTGACGCTGGCTTTGCTCATGGCTATTGCCTTGGCGCGTTTCAGACCTGAATCTTGCAACTCCTGTTCACCCAACAGAGAGATGGCAATTTTCGGCGTTTGAAGTTTTTCGCGTCTAGTACATTAGACGCGGGTGCAAACTGAGACCGCGTTTGAATCCTGGGCGTGGCACAGTTTTGACTCGCGTCTGTTTCTGCTGACGCGGTGGTTTGACTGTGCAGATCATTTCCGCGTTTGAAGTCTTCAATGACTGTCGCGTCTGTTACTTAGTTTTCTTTTGCTAAAGTATACTAAGTTCCAGATTTTCTGATTCTCTTATTTGTTCTTTGCAGGTTCGCTGGTCTCCTGGAAGAGTGCTTCAACCGGCGAGCTTGCTCAATGTTCGTTTGTAAGAGAGTAAATTATGGTCCTCGTCGTTTGTAAGAGAGTAAATTATATCTCTGACGAGGACCCAAATCTCGCCAAGGTCTCTTCAGATCTCCTGCACCACTCTTACCTGATGGCAAGAGATGGTCAGGTCAAGTATGACGGCGAGGAGGTTCCGGCGGTTGCGGTGGCGGAGAGGATCCTCTTCCTCTCCCATCCCAGAAGTAACATCAAGGACAGTCCATGTCCTTTGAATGGCCTGCGGGGGAAAGATCAACTCTTGAACGAAGGGTTGCAGGCTCTTCTGTTGCCACCGGACCTCAAGAACACCATTGCTCCTGGCTTAGTCAGCTAGGGCGCTTTCGAAGTTGGCGTCGTGCATCAAAGTGCAATCGGTTCCAACAGTCGCCACAATTTGGCACTTCTTCAGACATCATGCACTTAGGATCAGAGGCGGCTTCAAGGAGTGAGTACGGCCTCAGAGAGAGAGAGGGACTTCTTTGTACTCCTTAATTGTAACACTCAATCTTATTGTATAAGAGAGCGTTTTGTATCACTTTCACGTGTTTGGATATGAATAAAAGTGACACTTTTCTTTTTGCCTCTTTATGTTGTCTTGAATGTTTTGTTTTAGAAGCAAAAGAATAATTTTGGTGGACCCGCCACTTTATAAAAGAAAGTGACAGGGGGAATGCGTACTCCCAGAGAAGGTGAACTTTTGTCAAGTGTCTAGGATTGACTTGATTCAAGGTCAGCTGGGGAATTTGATAAAACATTGTCAGCGGTGTAATGTTAACCTAACAATGTCTTTAGGTGGACCTGTTATTCTGTTGAAGAGAATAACAAGTGAAACTAGACCCGCGAGGAATCTAGTAAAGCTTTTACCGTTAGAGGTGTAATATTAACTTAACGGGTTGGAGATAGTCTTGTCAGAAGTGTGGTGTTAACTTGACAAGGATGTGAGTCAGAGGTGTGATATTAACTTAACTCAGAATGTCACTGTCATAGGTGTAATGTTTAACTTAACAGTGAGGTAATGCTAGAGGTGTGATGTTGAACTTAGCATTGGTCATCTCGACTTAGACGAGGAAGTCGAGGAACGGTCATGGCCATAGGTGTATTGTTGAACTTAGAGATGACTCGGATGCTAGAAGTGTAGTGTTAACTTGGCATCGTCCATTTCAGCTTCGATACGGAAGTCTGAAGAAAGGTGACTATCAGAGGTGTGATATTAACTTGACAGGCACTCGATGTACTGCTTAGAGGTGTAATGTTAACTTAAACAGTAGTTTGTCAGAGGTGTAATGTTAACTTGACAAGAATTGGCTCGTGATAAGAGCAATTTGAGGACCTGTCATTCTATTGATGAGAATTGACAAGTGAAATTTGAAATACCAGAGGTATAGTGTTAACTTGGCAAATTTGAGAGTTTGTTACTCTATGCAGAGTTAACAAGCAAAGTTTATACCCGACAAAGAGTATTCATTACCAGAGGTATAGTGTTAACGTAGTAATGATTGCATTTTGTGGTCCTACCATTCTATGGACGAGAATTGGTAAGGGATTTTGGAGGAAAGAGTGGACTCGAGTCCACTTAGGATTTTTAGCAAACCCTCAGCTATCAACGGATTTGACATGCCTTTACCAACTACCGTTTGAGTTGGGCTAGCCATGCTATTCCCCTCAGCATGATGAGTTGTCGAGGACTTATGTTGGGCTTAAAGGCCAACATTTTCCTCTATCCTTAGCCGTCGAGGGTGTCCCTTAGGATTTTTAGCAAATCCTCAGCTGTCAACGGGTTTGACATGCCTTTACCAACTACCGTTTGAGTTGGGCTAGCCATGCTATTCCCCTCAGCATGGTGAGTTGTCGAGGATTTATGTCGGGCTTAAAGGCCAACATTTTCCTCTAGCCTTAGCCGTCGGAGGCGTCGGATGTTTGATCAGAGGTGTACTTTTAACTTGATCGGAAGAAGAGTACTATTAAGGGTAGTACTTCTTCAAGAATTTGCCATTGATCGGCATCATGAGTGTATCGCCATTTGAAGTTATGAGGCGATATGATCCATTTGAGTAGACTGACTCTACTACAAATGGTCCTTCCCATTTGGGCTGAAATTTTCCTTTTGTCTTGTGCGTCATGACCATGGGTCTTCGGACAGCTAAGACAAGGTCGCCTTTCTTGAAAGTTCGCGCTTTGACTTTCTTGTTGAAGGCTCTGGTGATACGAGCTTGGTAAAGCTCGATTTGTTGTTGGGCCTGCAAACGCTTGTCGTCTAAGGCTTCCAACTCCTGGAGTCGCTGCTGATGCTTCTCCTCAGTTGTCATTTCCGCTGTCAAGGCGACGCGTAGAGAGGGAATTTGTATTTCCAATGGAAGGACGGCTTCGCATCCGTATACCAAGGAAAATGGCGTGGCTTTAGTTGGGGTTCGCACCGTTGTGCGGTAGGCCCATAAGCATTCACCCAGCTTGTCGTCCCAGTCTCGTTGACTTTTCGAGACGAACTTTTTGAGAAGCTTGCCAATAGTCTTGTTGAAGGCTTCTGCAAGACCGTTAGCAGCAGGATAGTATGCCGTTGAGGACACACTCTGGATTCTGAACTTCGCGCAGAATCTCTGGAAAGCCTGGCTGATGAACTGGGGTCCATTGTCATGGATGATACGCCGAGGCACACCGAAGCGGTAAATAACGTGATGTTTCACGAACTTGATCACGTTAGAAGATTTCACCTCTTTCAAAGGGATAGCTTCGGCCCACTTAGAGAAGTAATCGGTTATCGCTAGAATGAACCGATGTCCTTTCGATGATGGTGGGCTGATAGGGCCAACCACGTCCATCCCCCACATTTCAAACGGCCAAGTAGAGGTCGTGGAGTGGAGGTACCCTGGTGCTTGATGGATGAAATCGCCGTGTATTTGGCAGGCGTAACATCTCTTAGCATAAGCAACAGCATCGGCAATCATCTTGGGCCAATAGTAACCCATCCTTTGGAGTCGATGTGCTAATTTCGGGCCAGGTTGATGAGCTCCACAAGTACCATCGTGGGCTTCTTTCAATACTCCTTGGGCTTCTTTTGACGAGAGGCATCGGAGCAGGATCCCGTCATGCGATTGACGATACAATGTTCGCGAAATCGCATTATAGTAGAATTTGGGGGCTTTCCTCCGAATGGCGGCCGCCTCCTTGGTGTCTTCGGGCAGAATGCCGTATAAGACAAAATCAATGTAGGGGAATCGCCAGTCTTTAAGCTCTAGACCGGTTGACACTTCAAGTGTTTCCTTGTTGTGATGGTCTCCCGTTGACCCTGGGCAGTCTCCGAGTGAAATTTTTGGACAGTACAGGTCGTGGCTGTAGACGAATATTTTCTCCATTGCTCCAGCTGGAAGAGCTAGGGAGGCTGCAAGGGATGCGAGTGCATCCGCATGTGCATTTTGCCTGCGCGGTACATGGTCGATGTAGAAGTTTGAAAACCTTTCGGCCATGTGAATTGTCGCGTTGTAGTAGGGTACTAGATCTTCATGTCTGGCCTCGTACTCTCCGCGAACTTGGCTGACGATGAGTTTAGAGTCACCGTAAGCCTCGAGATTTTTAACGCCAATCTCATCGGCGAGCTGCATCCCGATCAATAGAGCATTGTACTCTGCCACATTGTTGGAACAAGGCTCCGTTAGCGAGACAGCTCGGGGGATCACATAATTTTGTGGGGAGACAAGTACTACTCCTACCCCTGCCACTACGTGTCCCTTTGGGCTTGTCCTTGATGCACCGTCGAAGAAAAGTTGCCATACTTGACTTTCGAACAACGTCTGAGTCAGGCAGACTTCGGCGGCCTCGTCTGGGAGATCCTCATAGAGTTTGGCTGCCCTCGGATCTGGGTGTTCAGCTAAGAAGTCCGCCACCGCTTGTCCCTTAATAGCCTTTTGTGGCAGAAAATGCATCTCATATTGTGATAGCAATATGGCCCATTTTGCCAGCCGGCCATTTAGTGAAGAAGGCTTTGTCATAAGTAACCTCAGAGGGTTGACTTTTGATATGACATTTATAGTCTGGCCTACCAGATAGTGTCGCATTTTCTGAATGGCGAACACTAATGCCAAACATTCCTTCTCGATCGGGTTGTACCGATGTTCGGCTCCGATCATTGTTCTACTCAGATAGTAGATTGCCTGTTCTCGTCCTTGTTCATCATTCTGAGCTAGTAGAGCTCCCAGGGAATGATCCATTGCTCGGACGTACACCAGGAAAGGCTTTCCGGACACCGGAGCTGCAAGAACTGGTGGTTGGGTGAGGTAGTGTTTGATCTCCTCAAATGCTTTTTGACAAGCGTCGTCCCAAATGAACGAAACACCCTTTTTCATCAGTTTGGCGAAGGGTTGGCATCTCCCGGAAAGGTTTGATATGAACCTGCGGATGTACGCCAATCGTCCTTGTAATCCCCTGAGCTCCTTGAGGCTTCTGGGGGGTTGCATCTCTTGGATAGCGCGGACTTTCTCTGGATCCAAATGGATTCCTGTGGAAGTCACAACGAATCCTAGGAATTTGCCACTGGCTACCCCCAGGAAGGATTTGGTGGGGTTCATCTTCAATTGATGAGCCCGCATGATGTCGAAGACCACCTTCAGGTCTGCTATGTGATCACCTTTAGTGCGACTCTTCACCGCGATGTCATCGACATAGCATTCCACCGTTTTCCGCATTTCCTGATGGAAAATGGCGTTCATGGCCCTTTGGTATGTTGCCCCTACATTTTTCAGTCCGAAGGGCATGACGGTGTAACAATATACCCCTAGAGGAGTCCTGAAGGAGGTATGCTTTTCGTCATCGGGATACATCTTGATTTGATTGTATCCTGAGAATCCGTCCATAAAGGACATTCGCTCGAATCCACAAGTATTGTCAATCATGACATCTGTGATTGGCAATGGGAATTCGTCTTTGGGGCAGGCCTCGTTTAGATCACGGAAGTCGATGCAGATCCGGATCTTCCCATTCTTCTTGGCGACGGGGACGATGTTGGCTACCCAGTCGGGATGTTGTTCTTCCCGGATGAAGCCAGAATCGATGAGCTTTCTGACTTCTGATTGAATTGCCTCCATTATCTCTGGACGGAACCATCGCTGCTGTTGTTTAACAGGCTTCATGTCCGGATTGATGTTGAGGCGATGCATAGCCACTTGAGGATCAAGTCCAGGCATGTCCTCATAATTCCAGGCGAAGACATCTATATACTCTTGTACAAGAGATATTAGATCCTTCTTCTCTGGAGGCGACAGGCCGTCACTTATGAAGATGGGCTTGGGGTTGGTCTCATCTCCTAGGTTGATCTGAACAACCTTATCATCTGTGGGTGGCTCACGCTGTTCAAAGCGGATATCCCAAAGAGCATTCAAATGTTTGATCCAGGGATCTGTATCAGGTTGGATCATTTCTTCAACTTCATCTTCCAGATGGCCTGTTGAAACCATGTTTACTGAAAGCCCTTTGAAGATGTTGCCGACACTGACATCTGACTCCCATGATGACGTGTCTGAAGAGCAATCGTTGCTCGACGATTCTTGAGAATCAGAGGCTGATGGGACCGGAGTTGATACATAGCCCAACCCCCTGCGCGTCCGATGATAATAATCGGGGGCCTTCCCTTTTGGCACAAAGGATCGAAGTAGCGTCCTCCTTCCTTTGCCGAAGTTCAACCCGGGCTTGTTGGTTATATCGTACCCCATTTGCTTCATCATTTTGAGTGCTTTCGATTCATAATGGTCGAGCTGAGGGGATTCCTCCTCGCTTTCCGATTCTTCGCGGGGCATTGGTACAGACGAGATTCGCCCAAAAAGTATTGGTCTTTGGCCTTTTCGTCTTGCCGGAACCAAGAATATAGATTCCTGCGCATCGCCATTATCCTGGTATGTCCCGAAAGATGATTTTACTGGTACATGCAATGATGTCAAAGCATCCATTGCCGACCAGATGTCATCGTCTACGTCGGTAGTAGTATCCGATGGTATTGAATCGGATGCACACGCAGAAAAATATTCAAAGTCTAGACTTTCATTAATATACCAACCGCCTGCATCGTCGGTGGTATTATCAACATCGAGCTTATTAGTGCTCTTTACAAGTGGTTCTAACTCCCACAGGCACTTTTCTTGCTCGGGCTCAGTGTCAGCCTCATTACCAGAGTCTGGCGCCTCCAGTTGCGGGGTTTCATCCACCGGATCCTGATATAAAAGGGAATCCGTGAAATAATTCTCGACTCCCTTGAACGGATACCTTTCGGCAACCAACGTTTGCACCTTCCCACTCGCGTCAATGTATTTCATGACTTGGTGAAGAGTGGAGGGAACGATGGAGTTGCGGTGGATCCATGGTCGTCCTAGCAGCAGATTGTAGGAAGTGTCGGCATCGATGACGTAACACGTCACCTCCGACTTGAGGCTCCCAATCTGGCACTTGAGCTTGATCTTCCCCATCGGACGGGTGCCATTGGCATTGAACCCGTAGATGGTCGTCTGTGTAGGGCTCAGACGGTGGGTAGGGATGCCGAGGTGTTGCATGACTCGGCGGGGCATAATGCTCAGTGCGGACCCTGGATCTACCTGAATGCGGTTCACCTCAGATGATCCGATGTAACCTGTGAAGTACAGGGGTCGATCATGCTTCCCTTTCACCTGCATATCATCTGCCGTGAAGGTGATGCAGGGGGCATTCTGGGAAGTGTGGAGGCAATCCTCTACATCTTCCTCCTTCAGCACCTGGGTCACGAAGGCCTCAGCATTCGCCAGAGCTTCTTGCAGAGCCTCTCTGGTTGACTTTGATAGCCTCAGGAGTTCATACAAGGTGATGCGTGCCGGGATGTTGGCTAGTTGAGCCAAGACATCGAAGCGGTAAGGTGTCGAGGATCCTTCCGCTGCACCTTTTGAAAGAACCCAAGAAAACCGGGTTTCTTTCTGTTTCTCCGCAGGTGGTTTTGCGGAGGGCTTGGCTGGTTCTACGGCTGGTTGCGGAGAAGCCGCTGCCGTCTCGCCGTACTGCTTCAAGTATGCCTGTCCTGAACGGGTCCCCGCCATCGGTTGGCTGGGCTCTGCGGCCAGGACTATTGTTTCCTCTTCTGAATCAGTCAGCGAGGGAACATCATCCTCTGCTTCTCGGGAGGAAGCACATACCACATGGCATGACGAAGCTTTTGCCTTGCCTTTGGACTTCCTGTTGGTCACAGTAGTCCACTGTTGTTCATCGACGAGGTCAGGGTGGACCCACATGGTTTCCCCCTGAGGTGTAGGGACGGCTACCAAGCCCTTCTCCTGCTGCTGGTGAGGGTCTGTGTTGACCACTCTTAATTCTCCCCTTGGAATAGGAGTTACCCCCGCAGGCGTTGGAGGTTGTCTCCCGAACTGGAGAACCGACGTTACATTGGCCGTGACCTTCTTCTGCTCTGGTCGGAGCTTGAGCACCTCCGCGTCAATCAAAGCCTGAAGGATGTCTTTGAAGACGTAGCAGCTTTTGGTAGGATGTCCCAACATCCTGTGGTACATGCAGTAGTTGGGATTGTCGGTCTTGCCGACTTCCTCGGGCGTCTAATTTCAGGGAGCTTCAGTCGATTGCTCTTGTTGAGTAGCTTGAAGAGCGAATCGACGTGTTCCTCCTTGAAGGAATACTGCTTGTTGGGGCGTGGCTGGCTTGAAGAGCCACTTGCCCTGCCTGTTTGAGGTTTGGTGGGAGATTTGGTCTCCGTCGCCAAATTATCCTTCCGCTTCGTCTGGAGGGAGGTGTCTGGTGCCGGTGCACGCCTTGTCGACCTTTCCGGCCGCAGCTTGCCTTCCTCTGCCTTGACACGGGCAACAATCTCCTCAGCCTGTTCACCCTGTTGGACTAACTGCTTCCAGGTGCGGCTTTCAGCAACTCCTATTTGAGCAAGGAGTGAGGTTTGGAGGTTGTGGTGGCATGTTTCCACCAGGGTGGCCTGGGTCATACCGCTTGGGCACCGGAGTGCCGTGTTCCGAAATCTTTCCACGAAAGATTTGACGGACTCCCCTCTCCGCTGTTTGGTAGCTAAAAGGGTGGGCATTGTGACTTCGGAGTCATCTTCGAAGAAGCGTGTCAAGAACAGCTTCTCTAGATCCCCCCAGTTCTTGATAGAACCTTCCGGGAGCTTCATAAACCACTCAAAAGCCAACCCTTTCAGGGTGCCGATGAACAGTCGCGCCAGGATGGCGTCATTATCTACTACATTCCCGGTCTGGGATTTGAAGTAGTAGATGTGCTGGTTGGGTGACCCCTTCCCGTCGAATGCTTGGAGGGTTGGAGCCTTGAACTTAGGAGGGTATGGAACTAAGTCCCACTCAGCCGGATAGGGCCGGACCACTCCAGCTTCTTGGAGGTCCTTGCGATTGGCAAGGGCCTCGAGGCGTCGTTCCAATTGACTCATCCTCTTAGCATGAGTCTTCTCCTGGTCTTGGTCGCTTCTTGTCTGCGACGGGGGCTTGGACACATCCGAGGTAGATCGTCGTGTCTCGTCGGAAGGTTCGGAGGGTGGGCTTCCTCCCTTTCTCCCTTTCCCCTTCGACCGTCTAGGAGGAGATCTCGCTCTTTCTTCGAGCAATTTCTCAAGCATATGCTTGAGAGAGTCAATGGATCTTTGTTGAGAGGCGATTATATCCATCTGGCGCTTCTGCGTCTGCTCTAAACGCCTGGCCGTCTCCTCAGGAGTGTCTGCCATATAGGCGGAAGCCTCCTTCTCGACGGAAGAGTTTGAAGCCTGCGACTCCACTATAGCGGAGTGAGAATCACCCATTCTAATGCCGCGGGCTAAGGCATTATAGTCAATTGGGGGAATGGCCCCTGTCCGGGTGCGAGTGTGTTGATACACCCCCTCCGGCTCAGAGTCAGATTCCTCTGAGTTGACCATTGGTTGTTTTTCCTTGCTTCTGCTAGTCATGTTTGCAGTAAGCTCCGGGTATTCAACATCTGAGAAGGTTCTCCTCCTGTGGGAGCGTCTTCTTTTGGCTGACGGGGGAATCAGGGTCAGCTGTCTGATTAAGGACTGCTGGTGCACGCCTGATCCATAATGGCATCCAGAGAGCATATGGATGAGTTGTTGACAGCAGCATGACGAAGTGGCTTGATTGGCACTTCTTTTCCTTGTCAAATAATCCCTCAAATCCGTGGGAGGGGGATTAAAGAGACTGGTCTCGCAACGTCGAAGACGGGAGACAGTCATGAGCTGTTCAGCCTGGACGCAGACTTCAGGGACGCGGCTCTCATGACGCGGCTGTATGACGCACGCGCGAGTCTCGCGTTGCTGCCTGATGCGTTTAGGCAGAGTTGCTTGAGAGAGAGTGGGCTGCTGGGCCCCACGCCTATGAGTGCGTACTTCCTGCGTTTGAAAAGACGCGGAGGTTTCACCCTGGCGTTTGATGAGTTGGTCCTCGGAGGACTCAACTTGAGGAGTATCGCGTTTGGGTCGCCAAACGCGGATCTCACGCACTGGACGAGGTGCGGGCAAGGCATCAGATTGTACGCCGCGTCCACCCCGGTCAGACAACCAACGGTTCCGACTTGGAGTTGACGCGCGCGTCTCCTCTGTCGACGCTCAGCATTCCGGTTGCGTCGAGGAGGTGGAGAGAAACCAACAACATCCTGGTTTATAGAACCAAGAGTGTTCACCACACGGGTCTCCTGAGAGACGTTGACGCGGGTATTCTGCGCGACGCAGTTGATCGCAGCAGCAGTGGTGCCTGGGACCACGCGGGTCTTCTGGGAGGCGTTGGCGCGTGTGTTCTGTGCGACGCGGTTGATCGCAACAGCAGTGCCTGAGGTCACGCGGGCCTTCTGGGAGGCGTTGGCGCGTGAACTTGTCTTGGCACAGTGGGCATCGGCACCCGGCAGAGCCTCAGATTGGGCTTCGGGTAGCTTTTCAGTTGAGACCCTGCGGCAGACGCGGGTCTTTGGGCTCTTGGAGCCAGAAGAGAGGAACTCTTCATACTTCGCCTGGTCGAACTCGACAACGAGTGTTTCGACCATCTTCCCCTTACGGAGAACATCATCCTGCGCCACGATCTGTTCGTCAGTGACGAAAGTATTCCCCAGCGGAGTCGCCATCTCTTGTTTGACACGGAAAAAGGGGCGCTGGTGTAACGTTTCCTTGAATCAGATGAAAAAATTACAGCCGGCTTAATCTTCTGGTTACAAGGGAGGGGGAATATTGAATCTTGAATTCTCCCTTTGTTTAGTGCTGGGTTCTTCGGGTGGCGGTGGAGAGTGAATCTTGTTCTCCGTTGACCGGATGACTGTTTGGACCGTCAGGGATCTTCTCTTCGGTCGGTAGAGGGAGTAACTCAGCTCCGTCTACCAAAACTCTAGAAGAGGAGGTAGGCGAAGAGCGGCTAGTACTCAGTAAGCTCGCTGAAGGGTTTTCTCTCTCTCTGTCGATGATCTCTCCTTTTCTTCTCGGAATCTCTCTTTTGCCCGATAATCGTCCTCCCTCTCCTTCAATAGTGACGGGACTATTTATAGGGTATTTAGGGGGTGATCGTGCCCCCTAAAAGTGCTCCACGATGAGGGCCAACTTCCCCGCTACATGGGCGGTGGATGGCGCCATAATCGGGGTGGTTACAACCAAGGTGGGGGCACCTTGTTGCTGAGACGCGGGCGTTGAGCCAACGCGCCTTGATGCTGAGACGCGGGCTTCGGGCCGACGCGCCTTGATGCTGAGACGCGGGCTTCGGGCCGACGCGCCTTGATGCTGAGACGCGGGCTATCTCTCGCGTCTTGATTGTCACATTTAGCCTTGCGCCTGGATCTTGGATCTCTGTGTTTTGGTGGCCTGTCTTGGTGATTTTTAGACAGCCTACAATCACATCCAAATCTGGGCAGTTCAAGCAGCCAAAGGATAGAGATAAAATCGGTTATAAGTATCCCTATCTCCAAGCTAAATCTTCCTTGAATCTGCTCAGGGCATATCAGCCAAATTGGCAGTTGGATAGACCCTATAGAATAAAAATAAATACGGGCTCTACCAATTCAAATAAGGATGTTTAGCTCCAACCGCCTCTAAGACAAGCAGTTGAGATGGGATAGACATTCAAATAGATAAGAACTTTGTAACCTTATCCAATGACACCCACCTGCATAAAAAGTAAACCCCTCCAACGAGAGGGAGATAGGAATCAATTCCAGAAACTCTAGCGCACGAGATTAGACTGTCACTATTGTAATTTTCTCTGAATTATAGTGGACCCTCTCCCTTTCTTGAACCATGGTTTTTCACTTCTGTTTCGATGTAAATCTGTGCATTTGCTCTGGTTTGAACTGAACAATTCATCTGTTAATTCAACAATTTTGGTGCATGGATAACTCTCCGGGAATTACCCACGTCACCAGCAAAATTAAAACTTCACAAATACCCAAATTGAAGTAAAATTTCAGCAAGCATTCCCAAAACTGAAGCAAAATTCCAGAATGATTGAAAAAATTCCAGCAAGTATCTCCAAAATTGAAGCAAAAATCCAGCAGGATTGAAAAAAATTCCAGCAAGCGTCCTCATTACCATTAGAGCTCGAGATCGGAGTTTGATCTCGGACGACATCACCCTCTATCTACAACATCACCCTCCGTTTAACTTCACGATGAGGACTAGCATCCCCATTGCCCTCAAGATTAGAGCTCGACATCATCCTCCACTTCACTTCACGCTGCTAGAGGTCGATATCGCTGCTGGAGCTCAGGATTTGGGCAGCGGATCTAAATCTCAGCAAGCTACAGAGCATGGCGAGCTGTAGAGCATGACACTACGAGTTGCAGAGGGATCTCGAGCAGGGAATCTCGAGCTCGAAGGCTTGCTGTAGAGGAAGATCCAGTAGTGGTGGCTGGTTAAAAAATCATTAGTTAAAAACTACCCCTTCCACTCGCGTTGGTTGGAGTATGGTTTGGGGTCAGAGAGAGCAACAAAGATGAGGCATAACATAACCTCGAGAGCTTGCAATGTTGGTTTCAAGATGGACTTGTTTTTCCTATCTCGAAGGAAAATGAAAGAAGAAGAATGGGAAGAGAGAGAGAGAGATTGGGGGAGTAGATAATGAGGCGATAGAGGGTAAGTGCAAATAATGATCAAAGAGAGACAGGTTGATCAGATAATGAGAAGGAGAGAGAGATTGGCTCTGTACAGAACCTGGGGATATGATTTTTTTACATCTCTTGGATCGGTGATGTGGCAGGGTATATGGATTTTTTGAGGGAGATTTAATAGCGGTTCTTAAAGAATCATCATTAAATCCATCCTTTTAATGGCGATTCTTCACTGTTAAATCTATGTGAATCATTTACAAAATTGCCACGCTTACATTTAACATCATTTTAATGAAAATCAACTTTAATATGTGACATTTAATCTATAAATTGTAGTAGTGAAGGCTGCAAATTAAATTTTTGAAAATTTTGAGACAGAGGGAGAGGGAGGGTATTTTGTGAATAGTAAAAAAAAAATTCAATTTCCTATGTTAAAAGGCATAATAGGAATTTTAGGGGGACTTTATCTAAATGATGGATGACTTACTGAGGGATGCCTTAATCCAGGGGGCGCCTTCATCAATTTGATGAGTGGCAATAACTGTTCTCTATGATGTCAGGTTCCTATTCCGTTCCGAATCCAAATTCAAATCAGAAGAGGAAAGGAGAGAAGACCTTTCCTGACCTCTCTTTTTAAGTCCGGCGGCCGCAGCGACGACGATTGAGGACCAAGCTGATGAGGATGACAACCACTGAGTACGTCAAGGATGGGGATGGTCAAGGAGGAAAGCTAGAGTTGTCGCCTCGAATATGAAGGAGGGGATTTAGTAGGGAAAGTAGAGAGTTTGTGGTTCTCCCAAAATTTGGTATGTTTTCTACTTCTACTTTCAAGTTTTGAATTTTGATTTGATGTCACCATAGAGTTTGCACCAATTAGCATGTTTATAATCTGAAAAATTAGATTGTGGTTTAGGGCTTGATAAAATTAAGGTTAGATAGTTTTGTAATCTGAAAAATAATCAAATGATTATAAAAAGACTATGCTATAAAAAGACTATGCTATTTGCCATGCTCTTAATTAAGAATCAAGTCAACTGGTGATTGATTGTTTGGGCCTCCAAGAGATGATTTTTTTAGTATGTTGTGCTCATGTTTTAGAATCTATCTTTTGTGAATTTGTAATTTGTTTGTGACTACTAACAGAAAAATTCATATATTGAAGGTATTGACAGATGAGGAACCCATCGTCTTCAATGTTGAAGAATCATCATATCATTTCAGCACAGATGATGGAACTCCACATTGGACAGCTTACCTTAACTTCTTGGAAAGTATGCGAGCCTCCTCGGAGATGGGCAGTGGATTTATATAGAAGAAGAGACCAACCCCAACCCTATTTCAGACAACTCTTAGG
The DNA here is from genome assembly GCA_038442645.1 of Agave tequilana. Lineage (NCBI taxonomy): Eukaryota > Viridiplantae > Streptophyta > Magnoliopsida > Asparagales > Asparagaceae > Agave > Agave tequilana. The sequence goes on along the minus strand of JAVJIF010016807.1, from coordinate 55,946 downwards.
CACCAAGAGTAGCCCCAGTGTTTTGGATGTCTATTATGAACCAACTCGCACGAGATCAAGGTGAGGTTTAACTTATCTAATTTTTTCTTTTGGGCTATCAAATGGATGGTTCTACACAGTGGTTGGACTTTGGCTTTGATTAGAAGCCAATGTGCTGGAGAATGTTGATAATGAGTCCACCACAACATGAAATTCTAGGTCTGCTTTTTTGGAAATGAAGGTGACCTATCAACGCTGGCTCAGTGAACTAGGGCGGCCAATACATGGTTTTGATAGCATACAAGTTGTCAAGAGAAGCTCGTGACCACCGTAAATCTACTTGCCACCTCAAAAGTTGTTGGGACAAGGAATAATCTTTCATGTTGTGAGCTTCATGGTAACTGAAGGAATGAAATTCTTTGAGATTTCTGTCTATCTTGCTCAAGCTTTATATAATAGTTTGCCACTACATGAAGAGATGATATTTAAAGTGAAGATGAGTAAACAGCTTACTCTTTATGTGCTAATCCCCAAGAAGAAGCCACATTGCGAGAAGAAGTCGTGTTCTTCTTTCAAGGACAAAACTGCAAGAAACTGTCTCCTCTTATTGATGCGATAAACTATGGAGATATGCATATAGAATCACATGAGGCAGCTACTGTACCTATGGAGGTTATTTGGCATCACATTCGTTGTCTTAAATCTTAGATAGTGGAGGTGTTTTCTATGTGCAACATCAATGGAGCAGATTCTAGTGATTTCTATGGCACCGTTATAATAGATGACGAAGAATCTGATCAAAGCATCTATAATTGCGGGGAGGAGGAGTCCATATTCATACGTTCAGCAGAGGCTATTGCTAACTGGTCCAAGTCAGTCCATCTCAGCGCTTTAGGGTTTTGATTTTAATATTTCTCTGATGGGTGAGAGCATTCCTTTCTTCTTGGGTCAGATTTGCTGGTTCGCTGATGAACCACATGGAGCACACAAATCTAAAGAGCTCTTGGAGCACGAATTTGATGGTGAGCACTGTTCAGTTCCAGTGAGCTATATAGCTTATAGCGATGCGGTGCAAGCCATTGTGGAGGTTACAGTCGTCAAGGAAGGGGGATTTAGGAATGACCTTACATATGTCTGGGATCAATTTTGGCTTATTGCAGTCATCCTAACTATGAAAGTGTGTTGTTCCAGAAGAGAGAGGATGATGATACTGATTCCCATTATGGCAAGCCAGTTAAGTTGTCGAGATCTATAGCGTCTATGTCACGCGGCTTCTCCATCACGATCCTAGCAGAGTTGTGGGGTTCTGCTAGTGAGAACTTTTCTTTTACTAGTATAATTGCTGAAGGCACAGTCGAGTTCCTAGCTGAACTCTCAGATACAGTCACAAAGAACATTTATGGCCTTTTCAGTGAGATAGTTGTAACAGTCACATGGAAATGAGGTATATATCATCTTTGGTATATATCATCTCTCTCTCTTATCATTTGCAGATATCGTGTCTGACGTGAATGTATGTCTTTAATATGTTGTTAATGTAGTATTTTCATTCTTAATTATTCATAAATTCCATGCACTCATAAAAAATTGTTATTACTACGTATCATGTATTGCCTAGCCATGTAAGGTTTTTGTTATTTCTTTTCATATATCTTCCTAACTTTTGGATCTTTGGCATCTCATATGATTTTAATTTACTTCATTTTGTTTCGAGTGAGTGCTAGGGATGTATGACCATTTATGCGCCGCATATGTGGTATGTGTTCAGTGAAATGTTGAATTTCATATCGTGCATGTTGCAATTTTGGAACATTGGTGCCTACAGTTGTCGGTCTCCTTATACACTGATCCTAATTATAAAACTCTCATTTCTATCATACTTGGGGAATTTTGCAAGATTTTCTTTATTTTAGCATTTTGAATCTTGAAATATTATGGGTCTTATTGTCATAGTAGTCTCCTTTTGCAAGGAAACACATTGTTCACATTAGATAGACCCCATAATCCCCTTTGCACTTTATTAATGTTTTATTGAATGTTGGAACTTATTTTGATGATAACAAATGTAATTTGTACTATTTTTATGTATCTTTTAGATGTTTGTTAAAAGCATTGATCACACACAAAATAATTCTATTAGTAGACTTGACCCTTACTATTAGTAGATTTGACCCTTTATATTAGTAGACTTGACCTTTTCTATAGTCGACTAATAGGATTGTTAGTCGACTTATCAACTTCATTAGTCGACTTATACATTTTGTAGTCAACTAATAGTTCTCTGCTGGTCAACCAATAGCAGTTTCTAGAAACTTGCATATATGTATCAGTCTTGATGTAGTCTACTTGCTTTCTTTATTAGTCAACTAACCCAGTCAAATATGCCTATACTAGTCGACTAACCCCCAACCCCTAGTCGACTATAGCAGTTTGTAACTGTTGTATAGTTATTGAATTCTGGTGTTTTATCCAATATTTTAATATTCAAATTTGTTCTGATAACTACCCTAACTGACCATAAATTTCACCTATAAATAGGGATGTTGTCCTAGGCTGAAACACCAATTCACATCAATAGTTTTTCTGCCCAAAAACTCTATTTAAAAATCTGTTTTTCAGAAAACTATTTTCACTTTCTATTCTTCACTCAAATTCCAATCCTCTAGTGAAGAATTCTAAGAGTCCACCTATAAAAGTCCTTATTCACGATCACATACAAATCGCAAGGCTTATAGAATTGATTGTAATCACTCAAAGAGAAGTATTGTACAAGAGCATATTTTGGTATAGAAGAGAAGTTATACAAGGTGTTGTTATTTTCTTGGTGTTAAGAAGAGTTGTACAATTTGATAAAGGGAATTTGTCAAGTGGTGTACAAGGTGTTGGCTTTGGGTGTACAAAATTAAGGATAAGGAAAATCTCAAGCGGGTTGCTTGGGGACTGGATGTAGGTCACGAGGACCGAATCAGGATAAAATCTCTTGTGTTTGCATTTGAATAATTTCTGAGATTTATTTCCTTTCTTGTAAGTTATTTCATTTAACGCTAATTATTTTGTTCTAGTGTTATGTTGACATAATATTTTAGATCCTACAATTGGTATCAAAGCCCGGCACGGCATACACTACCAATACCCTGCATACCCGGTCAATACCCTACAAAGATTGCAATAGAGTTTCCTTCATTGCAATTCAGATAAGGACATTCTACACAACGTCTACCACTATTTGATGGATCGAACTACAACTACTGAAAGTGTAGAATGAAGATTTACTTGCAATCGCTCAACTACGAACTATGTAATATAGTAGAAGAAGCATACACCAAACTGACTACCAATTACAGCGCCTAGAGTGAAGAACAAAAAAAGTTAGCAAATCTTGATGCCAAAGCAATGAACGCGCTTTTCTGTGCCTTGAACAAAGAAGAATTCAATCACGTGTCAACGGCCAGATCTACAAATCAAATACGACAAACTCTACAGGTGACACATGAAAGCACAAATAAGGTTAAAGAATCTAAAATTTCTATTCTTGTCCACATGTTTGAACTCTTCAAAATGAAGGAGAATGAAATCATCTCAGAAATGGTTACAAGATTCACTGACATTACAAATTCCTTAGTAGCCCTTGGAAAGGAATACACTCAAGTCAAAAAAGTGAGACAGGCTCTTCGTGCACTAACACCAGATTGGTAGAAGAAGATTATTATAATTGAAGAAGCAAATGATCTCTCAACTATGTCATTAGAAAACCGTATTGGTAATTTAATGACATATAAAGTACAACTTGAAGACAGGAAGAATGATGAACTTCAACTTCAATCAAAGAAGAAAGTACTTGCCTTTCATACATCCTCAGATATGGACGATTCAGATAATCATGAAGAGGAGATGGCAATGCTCTCAAAAAAATTCAGAAAGTTCTTAAAGCAAGGTAAGTTTAATCCTACATATTTTAATTGTAATAAAACAGGTCATATAAAGAAGGATTGCCCATTGCTCAAAAACAAAGGGAAATTCAAGAGCAAAAATTCAAAAAGAAGAAAGATTTATCAAGCATCATGGGAGAATAGTGATTCATCTTTCTCAGATGAAGAAGAAGCCATTGAACATGCAAATGTTGCTTTATAGCTTAAGAAGAAGATGAGGTACAATATATTAAACTCTTAGATGAATTTCGTGAACTATATAATGATTCTAAGAATGAAAAGATGAAAAATAAAGTTTTATCAAAAGAAAATTCTGTTTATTTTTCTCAAATTTCTTCTGTAAATTCTCAAAAGGATGACTTTGAAAAAGTTATATCTTCATTAAAAAAGATAATGAGAATTTCTTAAAAGAAAATATTTTTCTTAAAAGAGAAACTATGTCTTTAAATGAAAGAATTTCTGTTTTAAATAAAGACATGACAAGTTTCAACGATAAATATGAAGAACATTTGAATAAAGTGACAAAGTTTAATAAAGAAAAAGAAAATTTGTATGATATATTGTCATGTCAAAAAGTTTCATATAATCATTTTGCACTTAGATTTTCAAAAGATAAGCATATTGGTCTTGGCTGTTCAAAAATAATATTGAAAAAACTACACATGTCTACAAAAAGAATAATGATAATTTTTATTAAGAAGACCATGAAAATCAAAGTATAAATATATTTGGATTCCTAAAAATCTAAATAATATGGACAAAAATGCTTATATTACATCATATGTACATGATATATGTAATTCACGCAATTATGTTTATACTAACAGATGGAAACCAAATTCAAATTGGGTTTTGGATTCCTAAAGGTTAATATTTTGATCATGTTATGATTGGTGTCATTAACAATATTTTATCTTATAGGTAGCATACAAAGAAAAGAGAATACTTGATGATATAAGTTATTTCTAACACTTGAAAATATATCATATGTATGCTATAATGCAGGGGTAACACTTGTTATATATATATTTGTTATAACCTATTTCTGTAGGGGGAGTTTCTCTATAGGGGGAGCTTGTGCATACACACATTGTCATCATCAAAAAGGGGGAGAATGTTGAAACTTATTTTAATGATAATAAATGTAATTTGTACTATTTTTGTGTATTTTTTTGATATTTGTTAAAAGCATTGATCACACACAAAATAGTCCTATTAGTAGACGTGACCCTGGCTATTAGTAGACTTGACCCTTCATATTAGTAGACTTGACCCTTTTTATAGTCGACTAATAAGATTGTTAGTCGACTTATCAATTTTATTAGTCGACTTATACATTTTGTAGTCAACTAATAGTTCTTTGTTGGTCGACTAATAGCAGTTTCCAGAGACTTGCATATCTGTATCAGTCTTGATGTAGTCAACTTGCTTTCTTTATTAGTTGACTAACCCAGTTAAATATTCCATACTAGTCAACTAGCTCCCATCCCCTAGTCGACTTATAGCAGTTTGTAGCTGTTGTACAGTTATTGAATTCTGGTATTTTATCTAACGTTTTAATATTCAAATTTGTCCTGATAATTATCCTAACTGGCCATAAATTTCAACTATAAATAGGGATATTGTCCTAGGCTAAAACACCAATTCACATCAATAGTTTTTCTGCCCAAAAACTCTGTTTAAAAATCTATTTTTCAGAAAACTATTTTCACTTTCTATTCTTCACTCAAATTCCAATCCTCTAGTGAGAATTCTAGAGTTCACCTATAAGAGTCCTTATTCACGATCACATACAAATCTTAAGACTTATAGGATTGACAGAATTACTCAAAGAGAAGTATTGTACAAGAGCATCTTTTTGGTATAGAAGAGAAGTTGTACAAGGTGTTGTTGTCTTCTTGGTGTTAAGAAGAGTTGTATACATTTGACAAAGGGATTTGTCAAGTGGTGTACAAGGTGTTAGTTTGGATGTACAAAATCAAAGATAAAAAAAATCTCAAGCGGGTTGCTTGGGGACTGGATGTAGGTCACGGTGACCGAATCAGGATAAAATCTCTTGGTTTGCGTTTGAATAATTTCTGAGATTTATTTCCTTTCTTGCAAGTTATTTCATTTAATGTTAATTATTTTTGTTGTAGTATTGTGTTGACATAATATTTTAGATCCTACATTGAACTCATCAAAACTTTATCGTCTCTGTCAATTCATTCGTATAATGATAGTTGTGTGTAAATAACCCGTTACAATCTTCAATTGCTTAGCCCCTATTTTTTTCTCTATAAATCCATGGTTTTATTTATGCACCTACCCACGCGTGGGTTTGTGTGGTTGCACATACATGATGCCATACAGAGACTATATATAATGCTTTAGAAGGTGATGGTTGTTATATTATACTAATGTTTCCACATGCCATGGTTTAGATACTTTTCAACTTGAATTGTCATGTAAACAAGCACAAATGGACCTCGATGCCTATATGGTAAAATTGATTAAACTTTCTATTTGAAGTTCCCACTTTTACTTTACCCTTAAACAAACATACATGCCCTAGTTATTGATTCCAGAGTATATGTGAAGGAGTTGCAAATAATATATTAGTCACAAGTCGTGACATGCTTTCCTACATTTTGTATTGTGGTCCATATCATATCATGTATTTAAGATACATTTTGTTACCACATGAATGATGTACATATTTGAATTTGGCATTGATCAAAATAATACAAGAAGACTTGAGGAGCACAACTTAAAAAATTATCCATAATAGATTGTGGACTGATTAGAGGATAATCATCAACATTAGAGGGTAATTTATTTCTTTATTTAAGACTTGCAGAATTAGACCAAAGGGTTAAATAAGACAAAAGTATGATATAATTTCTGGATAGGTCGACCGGCCCTCAAGCCAGGGCTGTATGCACGTTCTGTGCACATCGGTGGATAGCTCGGCTGATGATTAGTCTCTAAAACTGCATATTTCATACCACATCTTCACATTTATTTAATATCAAATCTGCTAATAATACCTCTCTTGCATGTTTCTAGGTGCATGGCATGAAATGAAGAAGAAGACTCAAAATCACCATTTAATTGGTGATTAAAAGCCTACAAAGACAGTATTAACTTTGGAGGACGAATCTGTCAAAACTGAGCACCCTTTTTTAGAAACCAGAATGTACAGCAGATAAGGGACAATATGACAGCACGCGACAGGCGGAACCGCGCGCGCGGGCTCTGGTATGGAGCCACACGCCAAGATTTGACACGCGGCTCCGTACAGCCCCTCTGGTGTCCCTTTCACCTATAAATATCCCCTTCGTGTTCTGTATTAGGAGATATACAGAGAGTAGGGTAGTTTTCTTCACCATATTATAGTTTAGGGTAGTTTAGATTAGTTCTTCTTCTTCTTCCTTTGTATTTTTCATTTCTTATAGATCTTGTAATAGGAAAGAATGTAGTACATGAGAGGAAAGCAAGAGTGCTTGTAATGGAAGATGACAATCTATGAAAGGTTCTCTCTTTATCTCTCCTTGTTTTCTTTTTCTAACTCCTTTTACATGTTTAGCTAATTTTCTCTCATGGCAACTAACTACTAACCACTAACTTGCTAACTTCCTACTTGATAATCCACATGAATCTAATAGCCTCTACTTGGTCTTCCTCTTGTAAGAGCCATTGATGGCTCATAATGATGGATCTAACACTCTAACATCCTAACTCTTTAACAAGCTAACATTACTTTATCCCATGCTTGCTCTTATTTAGTTTTGATGGTTTAAGTGTAGTTTGTACTTGTTATGTTGAGTTGGGATGTGAAAGTTGTCATATGGGTCATGCTTTGAAACGCTCTTGAACCAAGGACTAGTGATGGCGAAGGATACATGTGAGGCAACTATCACTAAGAGGTTAGCATGGTTAGTGGAGCCATTAGTAGTTAGTAGCCATGGGTTTTCTTACATTTTTACTTTATTTTAGAAATATATCAAAAACTAAAAAAATCATTTATTCTATGTTTCTCACTTCTTCGTGTTTCACCATAATCTTCTCTTTTCATTCTTTGTTTTCTTTTCTTTTGATTCTTTAAAACGTTGAAGAAACTTTAACACACATGTGAACATTCTGATAAAGTTTCTATCGCTTCCCGTCCCTTTGGATTTGACCCGTTTAGCCTCTATGCTATAACGGAATTATCGAGGAAGCCAAAGCACGCATTTTTAACTCTTGATTTCAAAATATACACTTTTCATGCACGGTTTTCCCCCGATTAAATTTTTGCGCCTTTGCCGGGGATAAGAACGGTTTAATTTCACGTTTTTGTTAACTTTCTTCTTTATTTTTTGATGTGTAGGTTAAATTCTTTAACATTGCAGAAGTCTACACTCGCTTTTGTGTGGTTGGGTAAATTCTTGTATATTATATATTTTGCTTTTTGTTTATATCACCTATGCACTGTAATAATTTTAAGAACAAAAATATGAAAATTGAATGCTTTAAAATGGTTTAGACATTTGCATCTAGGCACGTGTCAATTTTCATTCCATTATAGTGTAATTTGTTCTTGTATTGTTGTGATCTTGACGGAGGTATACATATTGCATAGCATATAGTTAGGACAAACACGTGGGTGATTTACTCTCTTTGTGTGTTCATTCTTATCTATGTTGCACACTTGCACGAATTGAACTTAAGGGCAAAACCCAATACAACATAAGGTGGGGAAGTCATTACCCTACCTTAGCCTAAAAATCACCTCCCCACTCACACAACCCAAGCCTTAATAAAAATTTCTAGACGTTGGCCCTTAGGGACATCTCGGACTCATTTAAGAGATTGACCTAAGGGAAAAGTTGTTAGAAGTTGACTCTTGTCAAATCGATGTCTAAGGTTGGGGATTGAGAGGTGAAACCTCGAAGAACAGTGGTTTGACATAATTAGGCCCGTTGCTCCGGTATGGATACCTCCCACTGATCTTGCCCCTACCTGGCCAATTAACTTATGGTTAGATTGCGACAATGTACCCCCGTGGACAGTCTAACAAGTTAGGAGACGTCTAGGTCTAAGTCAACCCTAGCATAGGCTTGTTTTCTTTTTCTTTATCTTTGTTTGTTTGTTTATTTGTTTTCTTTTTTGTATATTATGAAATGGATTTTAACATCAATAATTCTTTCAATCATAATATGAATTCATATTTCACCCTGACCTCATTTGACTCGGATAACTCCGATCCGGCTATGTATAACATAAACCAACTATATATGTCGGATTGGATTATCCGACTCAATTTGACCTATATCCCTAATTCTATGACTATAATTTTCAAAATAATTTCTATTCTTCACAGAGTTCATGGGGATTCACCTCTCCCGAGTCAAATTTTCAGCCACCTTGTCCACAATTTTTATTCCCCAATTTAGATTCATACCCTCCTTTTCCTGTCCCACCAACTGAAGAAAAATCTAATTGGAAAGGAGTATGGAAGCCATGCTTGAGTCCCAATGATTATAGTTCATTTTTGCATCATTTTTCACTTCCATATCATGCTTTATGTAAATAAAAATGAGGTTTTTATTGATTTTCTCTCTAAATTTGTAGGTCCACCATTAATGGAGAGGAAGGCCCATAATCAATGAATTACCAAGGAATTAATGGGATTAATTAAAGAGCCAAAAGGAAAAGCCCAAAGTCTAGCCCAAATCTGGAGTCGTCCACGAATATCCCCAGCTTTCTAGAAGATCCAGCGTGGTAAACAGACTGTAACAGAATGGCAGCAGAAATCGTTGGCGCAACGGCCAAGATTTTGCCGCGGAAACGCGGCTCTGGCCGCGGATCCGCGGCAAGCATCTGGCCGTTGAGCCAGCGTTTGATCCCACGGCCAAGATTTGAGGGCCTCATCCTCTGGAGCCTATAAATAGACCCCTAGGGCCTCTGCAAAAGGGGGAGGAGAGATAGGAGAGAAGAGCTTGTATTTTTGAGAGAATTATAGGGATTTTCTCTAGCTTCCTTTAGTGCTCTTGTAATCTTCTTCTTCCTTCTAGAATTCTGCAAAGAGAGAGAGTGAGTGTGAGATCTTGTAATTGAAGTGGTGACAACTTGAATGCAAGGATTGATCCATCTATCTTCTCTTCTTCACTAATTCTAGTGCTTTACTTTCTTGTGCTTTACTTTCTTCAAGTTTTAATTTCCATTGCACTTTCTTCTCTATGAATTGTTGTGTTTTTCTCAAGTCAATGTCTAGCTAACTCTCTCTAACATGACTAGCTAACCACTAACTTTACTAACTTCTAACTCTTGAGTGATTGCTAACTCATGTGATTCATTGGATGCTTTATTGTGATCTTGTAATTTTAAGTCTCTATTATCCCCAATGAAGATGAATTACTTTAATTCTTGACAAATGCTTGTTTTCATTCCATATGATTCATGTGAGTCTCATTTAGAGCCTTGTCTTTAGAACAAGTACCTTGATGGAACATGGAGTGGAGCGCCTAACTATGCTATTTGTTGTACAATTTCTTACTTCAATGCTAGCTCGAGTATGACTTTGAATGACTAATGAAACTTGATCTTCTTCCTTAGCATTACCGTGAGTGACACTCCTTGATTCTACCATTGAAAATCTATATCGGGAGCCGATGAATCAATGAGGCTACAAGACAAGCCAAGAAGATCACTCATCCTCTACGTGGGAAAGTATTTGACCAAAACAAGCAAGACAAAGCTTTGCCGATGAATCAACATGAGGCATGAATCACCCTATGAGATTAGTTAGTAAATTAGAAGGGTTATCTAGTCATGGTTTCTTCTATCTAAAAGTCTTTCAAAGTTTTCCTTCTCAAGTTTTCTTTCCAAACCTAGTAAAGTTTTCCAAGTTTTTTTCACTTTCTTTTCCATTCTCTTTCTTTTCATGCAACAAATCCACAACGAATTTTTCCTCGATTTTTCCATGTCATTTTGTTTCTTTTGAACATAGAAGAACTCTCGTTTTCTTTCTTCACAACTCAACCATTAAAGCTTCCATCGCGAGCTTTCCCTGAGGATCGACCCGTAATAGCTCATACTACTATGGTGATTCAGAAGGAGTAAAGTAACATTGTGAATACATTTTTAGAGTTTTTGAGCATCACTCACGAGCGTCGAAGGTTGTTTCTAAACCCTCTCTCTCTGACTTTAGTACACTCCTCCATTCCGAACAAAATTTTTGGCGCCGTATTGATACTAGGCAACACGTAATCTATTATGCTAACAGAACGCTGAATGAGGCCCAACTCAATTATACAACTACTGAAAAGGAATTTTTGGCTGTTGTCTTTGCGTTGGAGAAATTTCGCCAATACCTGCTAGGGTCCAGGACGACTATTTTTACCGACCACTCCGCCCTAAAATACTTAATGCAAAAGAAGGATGCTAAGGCAAGACTTATTCGATAGATACTTCTTTTGCAAGAGTTTGATCTGGAGATTAAGGATAAAAAGGGCGTTGAGAATGTGGTAGCTGATCACTTGTCAAGAATCCCCAATGCACCAAAGGAGAAAATACCCATCAATGATGATTTCCCTGATGAACACATTTTTATAATGTGTGGAGAGCCCTGGTATGCTGACATAGCAAATTACCTTGCAACCGGGCGAACACCTTCTAATTGGTCAGGCCAGGACAAACACCGTTTCATGAGTCAAATGCGGTTCTTCTTTCGGGATGAACCGTATTTATTCAAATATTGTCCTGACCAGATAATACGAAGGTGTCTTCCTGAGGAGGAACATCAGAGTGTCTTGACATTCTGTCACAAGCTAGCTTGCGGTGGACATTTTGGTCCACAAAAAACTACTGAGAAAGTACTTCAGAGTGGATTTTACTGGCCCACTCTCTTTAAAGATGCATATACTTTCTGCAAGCTATGTGACAGATGTCAAATGACGGGTTGAATTACGCGAAAAGACATGTGCCCCTTACACCCATCTTAGAGGTCGAAATTTTCGATCTGTGGGGCATCGACTTTATGGGATCCTTTCCTCTGTCCTATGGCAATCAATACATTTTGGTAGCTGTAGATTATGTTTCAAAATGGGCTGAAGTAGTTCCAACAAGGACAAATGACAACCAAGTTGTCATAAAGTTTTTACTAGAAAATATCATCTCTCGCTTCGGAGCCCCCCGTGCGATAATAAGTGACAATGGGAGTCATTTCTGCAATCAGGCTCTTGAAGCCCTGATGCGCAAATACTCTATTTCCCACAAATTATCCACGGCATACCATCCTCAGACCAACGGGCAAGTAGAAGTCACTAATAGACAAATAAAACTCATTTTGGAGAAAACCGTTGGACAGAACCGTAAAGATTGGTCCATCAAACTCACTGATGCCTTATGGGCATACAAGACCGCTTACAAGACTGTCCTCGGTATGTCTCCATATCGAGTTGTATTTGAAAAACCTTGTCACTTGCCTATGGAGTTGGAACATCGGGCTATGTGGGCTATAAAGCAACTGAACTTGGATTTGGATAAAGCTGGTGCCTTGAGGAAATTGTAAATATCTGAGCTAGAAGAGCTAAGAAATGAGGTATATGACAATGCTCGGATAGCAAAACACAGAACCAAGCTCTTTTATGATAAATCCATTCACCGAAAAATCTTTGTCCCAGGACAAAAGGTTCTGTTGTACAACTCAAGACTCCACCTCTTCCCTGGTAAATTGAAAACCAGGTGGTCAGGGCCATACGTTGTGCAAAAAGTCTTCTCACATGGTGCAATTGAGATTCTTGATCCAAGAAATGGCAATAAATTCACTATGAACGGTCAACGTTTGAAGCCATTTTTTACCACTGAATTTGTGTCACAAGAAATTCATGAACTGGGTCTTTGTGACCCAGTCTATATGTGACCATCTCACTTATACATTTTCCTGATTTCCCTGCATATTATTTTGGGACCCTTTTTGTAAATAATAAAAAAAAAATGGGCTTGGTGCTAAATAGCACCAAGAGTTCCACCTCCTCATAACTCCCTTTTCAAATAAACCTAGGGTTGTAAATATCCAACTCCAACCTAGGGTAATATTAGGACTTCATCCCTTTCAGCCCCCTATAAATTTCATCTACCCTGACTCTCTCTCCTCAAACCAAAACGCATCTCAGATCTGAAATAATCTCTTCAAGCGTCGCCCCTCAAAATTTTCCCCTCTACAGTCTCAGCCTTCCTGCCGCGTTTTCGGGACCAGAGCCGCGATTCTGCGGCTGTCTTTGTTCTGTTGGTGCGCCGTCAAGGTCTGTTGAAGGCGTTTTTCCCTGCTCGTGGCCGATCTGGTGCCCGATCGTCCGAATTCTTGATCCAGTGCCCTCTGCAAATCGAATTTGATTTCCCCCCACGTATTCCGGGGGTGGTTTGCTTTCTAGTCTTCCAATCTATTGTATTGATCTACATTTTTAGCATGGCACCATCTTTGTTTGCTGAGAAAGATTACTCTAGAATTCTTTGTGACACCAATGGGTATGGGCACATTTTCATTGATAGGATCTGTGCATGGGATTGGTACTCTCCGTGTATGATAACTCCGAACATGATGCATTTTATTGCCCCGAATTAGTGACATCTTTTTACAATTCCATTGATCATGCATTGGTTAATTTCAACACATACCAATTCACGGTCCATATGCCCTTAGGTGACATTTTCATCATGCTTCCTCTCCTTGAGGAACTGACTCACGTCCCTTGTTACCCACAACATAGCGACCCTCTTCCACTCATTGACTACATGACCATTATGGGGGCCCGCTGCACCGAACAAGACCGAGGGCTCAAGGCCAGTGCCACCTTCCGTAATGTACATTGCGTTGGACGATGGATCCAACGTAATATTCTGGGTCAGGACCACACCACTTCTTTTAACCGCCTTGTGCTGCAAATTATTCACGACCTTATGACTAGGCAGCACACGGTCTGCCTCAACAAGACCATCTTCATTCCATCATTACCAACTCCTCACGCACCCGGGGTGGTAAACATTCACACGCCATTCTGATTACGCGTCTCTGTAGGACTTTCCTACCGGACGCTATATTTGACGCTTATGACTGGGTGTTTGTAGCACATGAGAGAGCCACTAGTGCCTATAACAGTTGCTCACATGCGGTCTGGACCCCTAGTGTTCAGCCCGAGGATGTGCCAGTAGAGTCCTCTTCTGAGGAGAGTCTAGAAGAGGAAGATGAGCCCGCATTTTGGCACCAGGACTCCCCTACGGACTCAGTGCATTCATGTCTACCATATGGCGGGGCATGAAGAAGATTTTTAGGGGACAGGTTCGGCTGAGGAAACGAGTGGAGGAGCAATCATCTAGATTAGACCGTATTGAGGCCGGTCTTCAGCGTTCACAGTCGGCTGGACCCAGCACCACCGCTGGTCCAAAACAACGTCGGGGGTGATTCGGTTCCTTTACCTATTTCATGCATATTTTATCTTGCATACATTGAGGACAATGCATGAGATAGGTATGGGGGGTAGATACTAACTTAGGATATTTATTTTCTTTTTAGGATTTTTTCTTTTTAGGATTTTTATTTTCTTTTTAGATGTTGTCTTTCTTTTTAGATTTTACATTTTCTTTTTAGAAAAACCATAAAAAATAAAATAAAAAAAAGGGGAAAAGAAAATTTTGATCCATTTTTAAAGAATCAAACTTGATTTTAGGGATTAAGGAAACTCTTAACTAAGATTTCTTAATATAAGTTGAAAAGAGGAGTTTTGTTGGATTTTTAGGTTTAGTGAAAATGATAAGAAAGATAGCTAGATTTTAATTCTTTCTTTAGGATATATACATTAAACATATTGAGGGATTAATCAAAGACTTAGTGATTCTATTTACATATATATATAATAAAAAAAGAAAAAAGAAAAAAAATAAGTATAAATAAAATAATTACTTAGCCACTAATTAAGTTAGTTAGCTGTGCCTTAAGAAGCATGGCCAGTCACGCCTAAAGGTGGTTAAGTCCTTAGTATTCGTGGCCTAGTTTATTCGAGTCCTTGAACCTTAGGGATGTATCTTCATCTGGTGCCCTAAGACCGACTGGTTTGGGAGTCATCGGTAAGAGGCTCGTTACATGGGTAAACTGGAAAGCCTAAGGAAGCTAAGGAGGTGTAAATAGATGAATAATAAAAAAATAAAAATAAAAAATAAAAATATATATATTGTATATATTAGTAAATAAATGAACTTTAGTCTAAGAAAAATCCTTCATATTTATAGATGTATATATACTAGGTTTGATGCAAAATCCGGACTTCGCTCTATTCCTTAGAAATTTAACCTAAGTTGAAGACAAAAACTCTAAATAGACACTTATAAAAAGAATGACGAGTCTAGGGTAACCTGAAACCTATAGATCAAGTAAAATTCTTGAAAAATATGGATCAAAAATTTTCACTAACATTTTTGTTTATGGATTTTGTGGGTGCAATCCGCTGAAAACCCTCAGGAGACAATACTCCTCCTCTAGGGTAACCTAGAGGTTTAACGGCTTGTTGCACGTGCTCAGTGCAATCGTATAACCTACGAAAGTGGTTCAATAATTTAGCTAGGATTTTTTCTTTTTATCTTTTTGCTCGGGGATGAGCAAAAGCTAGGTATGGAGGTGTGATTGTAGTTCATTTTTGCATCATTTTCCACTTTCATATCATGCTTTATGTAAATAAAAATGAGGTTTTTATTGATTTTCTCTCTAAATTTGTAGGTCCACCATTAATGGAGAGGAAGGCCCATAATCAATGATTATCAAAGAATTAATGGGATTAATTAAAGAGCCAAAAGGAAAAGCCCAAAGTCTAGCCCAAATCTGGAGTCGTCCACGAATATCCTCAGCTTTCTAGAAGATCCAGCGTGGCAAACAGACTGTAACAGAATGGCAACAGAAATCATTGGCGCAACGGCCAAAATTTTGCCGCGGAAACGCGGCTCTGGCCGCGGATCCGCGGCAAGCATCTGGCCGTTGAGCCAGCGTTTGATCCCACGGCCAAGATTTGAGGGCCTCATCCTCTGGAGCCTATAAATAGACCCCTGGGGCCTCTACGAAAGGGGGAGGAGAGATAGGAGAGAAGAGCTTGTATTTTTGAGAGAATTGTAGGGATTTTCTCTAGCTTCCTTTAGTGCTCTTGTAATCTTCTTCCTTCTAGAATTCTGCAAAGAGAGAGAGAGTGAGTGTGAGATCTTGTAATTGAAGTGGTGACAACTTGAATGCAAGGATTGATCCATCTATCTTCTCTTCTTTACTAATTCTAGTGCTTTACTTTCTTCAAGCTTTAATTTCCATTGCACTTTCTTCTCTATGAATTGTTGTGTTTTTCTCATGTCAATGTCTAGCTAACTCTCTCTAACATGACTAGCTAACCACTAACTTTACTAACTGCTAACTCTTGGGTGATTGCTAACTCATGTGATTCATTGGATGCTTTATTGTGATCTTGTAATTTCAAGTCTCTATTATCCCCAATGAAGATGAGTTACTTTAATTCTTGGCAAATGCTTGTTTTCATTCCATATGATTCATGTGAGCCTCATTTAGAGCCTTGTCTTTAGAACAAGTGCCTTGATGGAACATGGAGTGGAGCGCCTAACTATGCTATTTGTTGTACAATTTTCTTACTTCAATGCTAGCTCGAGTATGGCTTTGAATGACTAATGAAACTTGTATCTTCTTCCTTAGCGTTACCGTGAGTGACACTCCTTGATTCTATCATTGAAAATCTATCTCGGGAGCCGATGAATCAATGAGGCTACAAGACAAGCCAAGAAGATCACTCATCCTCTACGTGGGAAAGTATTTGACCAAAACAAGCAAGACAAAGCTTTGCCGATGAATCAACATGAGGCATGCATCACCCTATGAGATTAGTAAGTTAATAAATTAGAAGGGTTATCTAGTCATGGTTTCTTCTATCTAAAAGTCTTTCAAAGTTTTCCTTCTCAAGTTTTCTTTCCAAACCTAGTAAAGTTTTCCAAGTTCTTTTCACTTTCTTTTCCATTCTCTTTCTTTTCATGCAACAAATCCACAACGAATTTTTCCTCGATTTTTCCATGTCATTTTGTTTCTTTTGAACATAGAAGAACTCTCGTTTTCTTTCTTCACAACTCAACCATTAAAGCTTCCATCGCGAGCTTTCCCTGAGGATCGACCCGTAATAGCTCATACTACTACGGTGATTCGGAAGGAGTAAAGTAACATTGTGAATACATTTTTGGAGTTCTTGAGCATCACTCACGAGCGTCGAAGGTTGTTTTTAGACTCTCTCTCTCTGAATTTAGTACACTCCTCCATTCTGAACACCCAACAACAAATTCAAATTTTGCTCAGTTCACGGTCCTTCCCAAATTAAACTCCATATACTTCTTTTCTAGAACATCCAATTGAAAAAGAATCTGAGTTAGAAAAGTGTTTGGAAGTCTTTTGTGAAAAAGTGCAACGATTTCAAACTATGTTGAATTCATCATCTCAACCAAAATTTCAAGAGTCCTACTCATCTTTTTCAGTCTCACCAATTCAAAGTGAACAATCATCAATCCTGGACTTGAGTATAGAACCCTTGCGTGAGTCCGAGCAGCAATCGCAGAATCCGATGGACTCACAATTTCACCACAATTTCTAAAATCAACTTCCATACTCACCTTTTCAAGAAGAACCAATTGCAATGAGCATGGAAGACATGATTCAGACTCAAAATTTTATTACCCGACTTAACAGTAGGTTAGACTCGATAATGAGTGATTTGATCAATGAGAGCGAGGAAAGCCTTTCTTGTCAACCTTTGACCAATCCTTATATCCTAACTCTACCAATTGGACCCAAGAAACATGCTATTTTGAAAACCAAGATTCAATTTCAGCAAACCCATTGAAACTTGATCAAACTCCAAGGTTTGAAAATCACATTGACATTTTGGCAAGTTATCCTTTTCCCGAAATTGAACTTGAGCTTGAAAGTGATCTTGAACCTCAAGTTGATAATTCCATTTCACTTTTTAATTCAATAATGACTCCGGTATCTTTACCAGATTTTTTTCTCTATTATGGAGTTAACATTGAATCCTGTACCAGTACACCGTGAACTGAATCACCAATATCTTATAATCACACTTCATTGATGGAAAGTGTGTGAACATCAATTCTTTGGTTTGAACCCCATTTTTGAACCAATTTTGACTCCTCCTTTTGAATCTTGACTTGATCTGAGTCAAATTCCCGAGTCAGTATCGATTTTTGTTCCTATTCCATTTGAGTTCAAATCAATCATCTTCTAAAATCACACTCATTGTTGGACAAGGATGCTAAAGAAAATGACTCAGTAATTATTTTTAAAAATTAGAAATTAGATGAGGATAAATTTTTAATTAAGACCATTCACTCAATCATTCTTTTACTGGGTCATATTAGAGAGGTCATTGGTGGGTTTCTACAAGATTCACGATATCTTGATTGGGTAACAATGCTTGACCTAGTCAGACCACCACCGGAGCCATCACCATGAGGTAATTTTCTTTTCTTCTCATTTGTTTCATTTATATACACATTCACGATGCATTAAGGGCAGTGCATGAGAAAGTGTGGGGGAGGGTTTACTAACGTAGTTAGTTTTACATTTTCTTTCTTTTACACTTCTTTTTAGGAACTTTTTAAAATTTTCTTTTGTATAAAAATTCTTTTCTTTTCTTTTTACAAAACTTTTTGACATAAGGGAAATAGTTTTGATTTATTTTTAAGAAAATTAAGATTATCATGGGAATTAGGAAGACCTAAAATTATGAATTTTTAAACCAAGTCAAAACAATATATCTTATTTAAATTTTAGGATAAGAAAGTAAGATTGAAAAGATAATTTGATCTTGAATTTTTTGCCTTAGATTTATGCACTTCACACTTACACAATTTTTGGGATTGAAACAAAGACTGAAAATGTTATAAAAATGCTATAAAAATATATAAAAAATGATGATAAAATCACTTATTGAAGTTGAGTAATTATGCCTCAGGAAGCATGATTTTTCAGACCTAAAACGGTGGACAAAAAAATAAAATAATCCCTTTTAATTTTAGGGCCTTGTTTACTCGAGTCCTTAAGTCCGAGGAATGTTTTCTCATCTGATGCCCTAAAACTATCTGGTTTGGGAGTCACTAACTAAAGGCTCACTGCTCAGGTAAATAAGAAAGCCTAAGAACACTAAGGGAGAAAAAAATAAAAGAGAGAAAATAATAAAATAAATAAATGGTATGAAAGTTATAGTGGATATCCCAAAGATCTTCACCATTCACAAAGTGCATATGTTCAAAGAGTTTTATGAAAAATCAAAGAATCAGCTCAATTTTAAATTCTTACATTTAATTTATAACAAGATTTTACATATCGACTTAGTTTAAGGAAGAATAATTTTTAGTTAACCTATGACCTTGGATCACTTATATTTTCGCAAAAATACTTTAACGCTTTTCTCTATTTCAAAATACGTTTTCAAAAATACTGACATTTAATTTCTTTCGTTATGAATTTTGTGGGTGTAATCCGCTAAAAACCCTCGGGAGACAAAACTCCTCCTCTAGGGGAAACCTAGACATTTAACGGCTTGTTGCAAATGCTTAGTGCAATTGCGTCACCTGTAAAAGTGGTGTAATAATCTTCTTAGTTTTTGTTTTGCTCGAAACGAGCAAAAGATAAAGTGTGGGGTGTGATTAGTCTCTAAAACTGTATATTTCATATCACATCTTCATATTTATTTAATATTAAATTCTGCTAATAATAGATCTCTTGCATGTTTCTAGGTCCATGGCATGAAATGAAGAAGAAGACCCAAAATCACCATTTAATTGGTGATTAAAAGCTACAAAGATAGCTATTGACTTTAGAGGGTGAATCTGTCAAAACCGGGAACCTTTTCCAGAAACCAGAATGTACAACAGATAGGGGAGCAATATTACAACGTGTGGCAGGCGACAGTACGGCCGCGAAAACACGGCCATAGCCGCGTTTTCGCAGCTCTAGCATGGAGCCGCACGCCAAGATTTGACGCGCGGCTCCGTATAGGCCCTCTGGTGCCCCCTTTCGCCTATAAATACCTATTTTGTGTTCTGTATTAGGAGATATATAGATAGTAAGGTAGTTTTCTTCACCATGTTGTAGTTTAGGTAGTTTAGATTAGTTCTTCTTCTTCCTCCTCCTTTGTATTTTTCATTTCTTGTAGATCTTGTAATAGGGAAGAGAGTAGTACATGAGAGGAAAGAAGAGTGCTTGTTAGATCTTTGAAACACAAATATGTGTGACAAAAATTCATTTTTGTGTTCTTGAAATTTTGCCTTAAACCAAAATTCGTATTTTTCAAAACTTGAATTTTTGCAATGGAAAACCTAAATACAAAAATATGATATTGAAACAACTTTGAAGCATATTGTATATGGATAGAATCCAATATACATGAAAAGATATCTATCTATGTTTTTGTCATGAATTCCGAAACCGGTTAAACCGAAAACCAAAATCAAACATTTAAACTTGTGTGTGTGTGTGTGTGTGTGTGTGAACTTGAGCATATCAACACTATCTAATCTTTACAATGATTTAAAAAATCTTAAACTAAACAAACCGAGGTCTTCTTGTAGAACTCCTTCTCTAAGTCGGCTCGATCCAAACGCGATCCAAACGAGCTTGACTCCAACTGAGTGCTAGATGCGATCATGACGCTCGAGCTCTTGAATCACCATGTGAAAGCTTCAAAACTCCTTTGTTGAAAGCTAATCACCTACTAATAACTTGTTCAAATATCTGAAACTAAATATCACAAGATTATTAGTAAACTATAACTACATGAGTTAATCATCATCAAAACTAGAGTGAAGGGCCTCTGGGCCAACAGAAATGATATAGAAATTTGGACAAAAACTAGAATCTCAAAACTTGTTTTCTTTTGATTTTCCAAAACTTTGAATTAAATAAAGATAGAGAAAATAAAGCTCTAAAATTTGTTTTGAAAACTTGTTAAAAACTCTGTAGAAGATGGAGATTTTGGCTCTAAAAAAGCTTGGCTAAAACTGGCATCAAGGACCCATATTTATAGGGCCTTGGAAATATAGCTGCTAGGTTCCAGAACAAGGCCAGAATGGCCTATCAATCGACCGCCCGGGTTCTCTCTTTATCTCTCCTTGTTTTCTTCTTTCTAACTCCTTTTACATATTTAGCTAATTTTCTCTCATGGAAACTAACTACTAACCACTAACTTGCTAACTTCTTACTTGATAATCCACATGAATCTAACTCTTGCAAGAGCCATTGATGGCTCATGATGATGGATCTAGCACTCTAACATCCTAACTCTCTAACAATCTAACATTACCTTATTTCATGCTTACTCTTATTTAGTTTTGATGGTTTAAGTGTAGTTTGCACTTGTTAGTTGAGTTAGGATGTGAAAGTTGTCATATAGGTCATACTTTGAAACGCTCTTGAACTAAGGACTAGTGGCCAAGGATACATGTGAGGTAACTATCACTGAGAGGTTAGTATGTTAGTAGAGCCATTAGTAGTTAGTAGTCATGGGTTTTCTTACAATTTTACTTTATTTTAGAAATATATCAAAAACTATAAAAATCATTTCTTCTATGTTTCTCACTTCTTTGTGTTTCATCGTACTCTTCTCTTTTCATTCTTTGTTTTCTTTTCTTTTGATTCTTTAAAACGTTGAAGAAACTTTAGCACATGTGAACATTCCAGTAAAGCTTCTATCACTTTCTGTCCCTGTGGATTCGAACCGTTTAGCCTCTATGCTATAACGGAAGTATCGAGAAAGCCAAAGCACGCATTTTTAACTCTTGATTTCAAAACATATACTTTTCGTGCACGAATTCCCCCGATTAGTCGACCGACCTCTGGTTCGGTCGACTGGTCGGTCGACCGAGCGGCCGACCGACCAAGAGAGCAATGCTCTCTGGTTCTTGCATCGACCGAGCGGTCGAATGACAGGTCAAGACCTGGTGCTGTCGATCGGGCGGTCGACCGGTAACCCAACGGTCTAAAAAATGACCATTAGCCGGTCGACTGACATGTCATTTTGGCCAAAAAACTGAGCCCAATGGCTAGTTTTCTGAACCCTATAAATTGGGGGTTCTCTTGGTTAATTTTGGATAAAATTTTGGAGAAGTTTTGAGCCAGTTTTTCTCCACATGTTTTTGGACTAAACTTCCATATCAAAAGGAGAGTTTTAAATAGTGTTTTCAAAAGAGTTTTCTTGAGTTTTTTACCACTTATTCTATCTAGTTTTTCTCACACAAGCTTGAGCTTTCCATTGCTATATTCATCCTCTAGGATACTTGTTGTGAGAGTTATTTTTATGATTAAGAGAAGGGATCACAAGTGTTCCACCCTCTTGAATTGGGAAATTGTAGAGGTGTGACCTCGGCAAGGTAGTGTGCTTGCGTGTGTTGTTCTTACGGGAACAAGTGAGGAACTTGCGGGTCTAATAGTTCTTGAGGGAGCTCGTTGTAAGGTTGCAGCACCGAGTGATCTTGTAGGATCGATTTTAGAGAAAATCCTTCCTAGTGTCAAAGACGGGGACGTAGAGCAAGTATGCTCGAACCTCAAAATAATTCTCCCGTATTTGTGATTGCTTATCTCTGTCTCTCTCTCTCTCTCACTTGTATTTATATCTTGCATACTATAATTGTTTGTATCTTTTACATGCTTGATATTCCCTTGTGCTTCAATTGATATATATGCTTGGGTTGTTTGTTTGCTCTGTATTCAACCAAGAGAATCAAGTGGCACCTCAACTCTTAATCTAGAGGAACTTGATGAGATAGTACAGAGCCTTTCACTGGGAATTCGGTTACACTCTTTGGTTATACGTTATGTGTTAGCTTAATAGTTTTTAAGTTACATAATTAGTTTTTAATTACGCATTGTTGTGCATTAGATTAGCTTGTCATTTATTCACCCTCATGTGACTTACATTTTTGTCAAACGTTGCAAGGAAACACCTCGTTCACATTACATGCCAAAATCCCCTTTGTACTTCATTAATGTTTTATTGAACTCATCAGAACTTGATCATCTATATATCCATTTCATTTGTATAATGCTAGAAGTGTATAATTAACTAGTTACAATCTTCAATTGCTTATCCCCTATCTTTTCTCAAATCCATGGTTTTATTTGTGCATCTACGCGAGCCTGAGTTTGTTTGGGTTTACATGTGCATAATTTCTTCACCCAGTCTTTGCATAACTCATTGACTAACGTAATGAGACTACTCATTATATGCCCCTTTCGGCATAGATATATGCTGCAATTGTTTTGCTCTAGCCCCAAAGCCTAAATGTTACGGGTTCTCGAAATTTCAATTCAGGAGGGAGAACAATAGTTCTAGCCCCAAAGCCTAAATGTTACGGGTCCACGAAACTTCCACGGCGCACTCTGACATCGATAATAAACTCGGGATGAAAAAGTATTGTAGTGAACTAACACTAACGGATTAGAAGCAATAAGATGCAAAGAAAGCGAAAAGGAAATCGGATATTCTGGTTGACAACTGTACGTAAGGAATACAAAAGAGTCAAGGAATGAATTGTCAATGACAGTGTATTCTTGTACTCGTCATTGGAATCCCCAAATTCAGATACAGATAAGTTAATCTGAACCTGATTGTACTGTTGGTAAGAGCCAAGCATTGATCGAGGTGGTTACCCACACCAGGTGTGAACCTAGGCTCTGATACCACTATGTAACGCCCCGATCCTAAGGATACGGAGATGTTATGGCGACGCACATATGCAGGACGAAAACCCTCACGTACGTACGTTAAGCCTCAGTACAGGAAATCACCTCCATAGTTATAAGAGTTCCAGCAGGAAATAAGTACAAGAATACCTGCAGAAAGAGGTTAGCGATAATAACAGATAGGAAAATAGGGATAAATAAGATAACAGTAATAAATCATAAAGATACCTATGAAGGGTCTCGATGAGGAGTCTCCTATGTGCACAATAGACTATCTGACAATACGATAACTCGGATCTCCAACCTGGGCACGCAAACCCAGGGTCGTCAGAATGCGACCTAGTGAGTGGTAAAATGAAGGAGGTAGTAATATCTACTATAGTAATATAAGTACGATAATAATATATAATACATGATGATGTATTAGTGATATCATATAATAAGCATATATAATAAGCAGTAGAAATATATAAACATGTCATCTTGTAATATCATCACTACCTAGCATGTTCTTATCGGGTCATGTCTATAGTCGTATCTAGTTTATATAAGAAATAATGTTGTCTAGTGGTAACATGATAGAAATGAACATGCTAGTGGTGACGTGATAGAAGTGAACATGCTGATGGGCATATGCAATAATACTATAATACGATGTTGTGTATAGACAATAATGATGTCTGTAAGGTATACAGAAAACAGAATGTAACATGTACCAGGTAAAGTAACAAAGTATACATGTAACATGAGAGTGGATAAATGATCAGGTACAGTAACAAGTATAACTAAACAATAGTATACATGTATCAGGCAAGTCATGTTATTTATCCAATAGTAGCAATCAGTACCGCCTGCTATTTTAATCAATGTCTTCCAGTGTCCCATACCACGGCAGTTCATACTGGAGCCCGCACTCTAATCGAACCCATTCGGACATGGCATACGGGTACCATTATCCAAACGAGAGAGTGACTAAATAACAAGTGTTCCCGACGTCACTATTGTTTATATCATTTTATTATGTTCATTGGAAACCCATGGTCGAGGAGCTCTTATCGGGTAGGTGTATCTCGTGCATACCCGGGATCACGGCCTTAAATAGACCCCTGGCTGCTGAGACCAGGGCCAGCCCGCTAAGGCTGTAACATGTAATGGGAACTCAATGAGCTAAAATAATAATGGGAAACGGGAGCTCATGAGCAATAACAGACGGTAGCCAGCACTACCCCGTCCCCTGCAGTGGGACAAACAATGGATTCAGACATCCACCCGATAAGATCTAATCAACCGTCCAGTCTCCCCCATCCCCCAAGTTATCTTTATGATATTTCATTTAAAGTACACAACGTAACAAGAACAAGTACAGTGCATGGTACATGTAACATGATAACAGGATATGAGCTCTGTTGATAGCACGAAACAAGATAACGGGAAACGGGAAACAATAGATATGGGATTCCACACATCGCATATCAACAGCTCATGTATCCAGTAACGGGAATATCAATATCAGTAACGGAAAACAATCATATAACAGGAATACGGGGATAACATGGAACAATAATACATGTAATATGCACGGGGATCCATATGACAAGAATGGAGAAACCATACATGCATGTGTAACAGTGATATGCCGAGAATCCATGTAACGATGATAACAATATATGTCATGAAGGTATTCCGTGAAGTGGTGCATCTATATATATCGGTGGGACATGAATACGAAATAATAGTGTGACGTGTCATAGTATCTGTGCAATATGTATATGCAATAACAGTGTCCCGTGGGATAGGATATGTAAGTCACGGTGTTCCGAGTGTATGCACACTAATGTTTAGTCTAACAAGTCTCTATGTAACAGATGGACGTGAATATATAATGCACTGTATGTAAACTACCGTGTCCGGTGTAATATGACTATATCATCTATTCGAGTGTTAAATACTTCTAATTATACTCACGATTACTGTCTTATGAATACGGTAGGTACCACCAAAGTACATAATGATCTATTTTAATTATCAAGTTAGTGGCTAGTTTTACTTATGAACATTATTAACTTCGAAAATCTCGTTAACTAACCTATCATCCATATATCTATACATGGTATAATAAATCAGATAATATCGATCTATTATTATGTTTTGATTACAGGGATTTCCCAACAATGACATTTTGAGTAACAATAATTCTAATGATTTACCGATAATCAAGTTTTATTAATTAATCAAGCAATCACTGTCACTAAACATGGTAAAAATATAACTTATAAAAGAAAACACTCATAAACTGGCCATGGGAAGGTAGATCTCTTTCCCACGATCGCAACGGATCCAGAATTGTCCAAATCGGAGTCCGGATGCTCCAGATATCGCCCGATCACTAAACGTAATAGAAATGGGTTAAATATGTAATAAAAAGATTTCAAATGCAATTAATAAAATGTAGCATGGGGTTTTCTGTAATATTACCTTTATTGGGTTTCGAAGCTGGTTTGGGTCGCTCGCGGGTCGGGTTTGGATCCAATACTGAAATCCATCACTTAACTTAAATGGGTAAGGGTTATCGGGTCGGGTTTGTTTCCAAACCCACCCAATACTGTTATTGGGTTCGGGTTGCACCCGAACCCAATAAGACAACAGCAGCGGCAGCAGCAACCTGCTGCTGCCGCGCTCCTTAGGCGGGCCGGCCGGCCAGCTCAGCTGACCGACGGCGATCAAAACCCGCCGGCGGCGGGTCTAGCCGCCGGCGGCGGTCCCACAGAGAGGGGGGAAAAGAGAGAGAGAGATAGAGAGAAAAGGGCAGCGGGGCAGTGGGCGTGGTCGCGCGGCTGCGCGACCACAGCGACAGCTAGTAAGGGATGGCCGGCGGCGCCGTTAGGCCGCCGGCGGCGTTCTGGGCCAACGTACAGAGAGGGAGAGAGAGAAAAAAAAAAGAAATGAAGAAGAAAAAGAAAAAGAAGAAAAAGAAGAAAGGAAGGGGGTGGCCTCCGGTTGAGGGGCGCCGGCCACCTGCAAGGGCGCCGGCGGCACGCCGGCCTCCAGCCGCATGCAACGGGCGTGAGGGGGAAAGAGACCGTGAGATAGAGAGAGGGAGGGAATTGAGAGAGAGAGAGAGAGAGAAACATGTGTTTTAAAGAGGGGGAGGCTGTTGGGTTAAAGGCGGTGGAAGAATGGCAGTGGGAATAATTGAGAAGATTGGAGAAAGAGGAAGGGGAAAAAGAATAGAAAAATTAGGATTTTTAAATTATTATTTTATTGGGTGAAATTTTGACTAGCTCCGAACGGTTCCCAAAAATTATAAAAAATAGCAAATATTCTGATGAGGAGTAATGTGAAATCAAATTCTAGAAATATTATCCGATTTGCAAGTTAAAAATCGTAGAGTGTATCGCCGATACTGGGCGACACCGGTTTGACCGGCTTTTTGATAAATTCAAAAAAATTCCAAAAAATATCATAACGTAGAAAATATGATTTTAAGACACAATATAAAAGCAGATTCTCAAAATTCTACTCCGTTTGTGAATTAAAAATCAGAGAGCCGATTATCGGTGTTGGTCGACGCCGACTACGGAGATTTTCTAAAATAATCCAGAAAAATTTCAGAAAATCCTGAAAAATCTACAATATTGACAAATAATATCTGAAACAAAAATTGGCTCAATCTCACTAGTAGAAAGATTAAATCAATTTTATACGTCATATCAAGTACTGATACTGTGATACGTACATCAGGGATCAGGGGGTTACACTTTTTAATCAAAATTTTCGCAAGATGCTTAATTCATTTTTGAAGTTTATTATTGTCATCATCATCTTCATTATTATTATCTTTTTTGTTGGAGATATATCTCTAAGTGATTTTCAATTGAACATTTTACTTTTAATGTTCATTTTTTTCTCTTTTGTTTACTGCTATTATGATTGAGATGTAAGTTTTACTATTTTGTTGTAGAATAATAATATTGTGATTCTAATTATTTGTATATTTTCTTATAGTTATCACTATGTCAAATCTTGTAAGCTTGATTTCATTTCACTTGATATCATGAAAAGAAATTATATGTTTTGGATCATTGACATAGAAATGCATCTCGAGTTAATGGGTCTCATAGAGATAATAAAAGAGATGAATTTTATGTTGTTGCAAGATAAGGCAAAAACAACGATATTTATACGTAGACATCTTAACGAATACTTAAAATGTGAATATCTCACAGTAAAAGACCCAACTGTCTTGTGAAAAAATCTCAAAGAAAGATTTGATTATGAAAAGAAAGTTGTGCTTCCTGCTACTCGTGATGAATGAAACGCTTTGTGTTTCCAAGACTTCAAAAAAGTCAGTGATTATAACTCTGTGATGTTTAGAATAGTATCTCAATTAAAATTCTGTGGGATGGATATCACATATGAAAAATGTTGGAGAAAACTTACTCCATATTTCATGCATCAATATAACACTGTAACAGTAATATCGATTGCGTGGTTTTAAGAAATATTCTGAACTAATTTTTCTCTGCTTGTGGTAGAGAAGAATAATGAACTTTGATAAAAAATCACCATCTTGTCCTACTGGTTCAGCAACATTTCCAGAAGCAAAGATATATTTTCTAAAAATTATGAACGAGAATATAATTATGGTCGTGATCGTGGTCGCAGATGCAATCGAAGTGGTTATTATAACACTTCACAAGGTCAAAGTGGTTATTACAACCCTTCACAAAATAACGCGATCCACAAGAAGTATCATTTGGAAAGATATGATAAAAAAAAATGTTCGTGAAAAGTCTCTCCAAAATTTTGAAGATTCATGTTATAAATGTGATTCCAAAGAGTATTAGTCTCGAGTCTGTCAAATACTAGAGCACCTTTGTAAAATTTACAAGATATCCTTAAAAGAGAAAAAATGGAAGTAGATTTCACTGAACATGAGGATCATATGGATGACTCAACTCATATTGATGGTTCAGATTTTACTGATAATTTTATTGATCCTTCAATTTATCTTGATTCTATATTGGTGATAACTAGATATATGAATGTGTTACTATGTTTTGCTATTTGTGTTTGTCAAATTATCTTAGAATGTAATATTTCATTTATAATAATATATTTAAAGTTTTATTCTCACCAAATGATTTACTTTTGCATGAAGCGTGATATGGATTGTACTAAAGATGGACCCAAATTCAATACTGGTGATATTTGCATACTGATGGTGGTACAACACACATTATTTAAAAATATAAGAGGTACTTCTCTGATTTAAAACTCAATACAATATCATCTCATGTAGACTTAATTGAAGGAACTGATAGCCAGCTTCATATTACAAAATGAAACAAATTTTTTCATAAAAATGCTTTGTTTTCACCAAAATCCAAAAGAAATTTATTGAGTTTTAATGACATATATCTTTATAGATAAGATACTCAGTTTGCAACTGAAGAAAATATGAAATATATGTATCTTACTACTTATACATCAGGAAAAAAGTATATATTAGAAAAACTACCAAAGCTTTCCTCGGGATTGCATTATATATATATATATATATATATATATATATATATATATATATATATATATATATATATATATATATATATATATATATCTGTGTGTGTGTGTGTGTGATTGAGTCACATATGATAGTTCAAGAAGATCCCCAAATATTAACTCTATGGCATGACCGTTTAGGTCATCCTGGTTCAATAATGATACAAAGAATTATTAGAAACTCACATGGACATTCATTGAAGGTCCAGAAGATCTTTCAAACCAGTAAAATTTCATGTGATACTTGTTCTCTTAGAAAATTGATCATGAGACCATCATCGCTAAAATTAAAACTAAATCACCTAAATTTCAAGGTGATATATGCGGGCCTATTCATCTATTGTTTGGACCATTTTGATTCTTTATGGTATTAATAGATGCC
The DNA here is from genome assembly GCA_038442645.1 of Agave tequilana. Classification (NCBI taxonomy): domain Eukaryota; kingdom Viridiplantae; phylum Streptophyta; class Magnoliopsida; order Asparagales; family Asparagaceae; genus Agave; species Agave tequilana. The sequence goes on along the minus strand of JAVJIF010016807.1, from coordinate 26,341 downwards.
TCTAGAAGATGGTGACATGTTTATTTATTATCAACCAGCAATATGGCATTTGTGAGATTTCTTATTCAGATAATTAGATTACAAGCATAAATTTTCAATTATACAATCAAAAAATTAGACTTATAAACTTGATAATGCTAGTGAATTTATGTCTCAAACCTTTGATGATTATTGTATATCAATTGAGATAACTATTGAGCATCATGTTGCATATGTATATACACAAAATGATTTACCTGAATCACTGATTAAGCACCTTCAAGTTATTACTAAACTATTAATAATGAGAACAAATCTTCCTATTTCTATAGGGTCATGCAATTTTATATATTGAGACATTAATTCACATCAGATCATGTGCATATCATGAGTACTCCCCATTACAATTAGCATTTGGTCAAGAACAAATATTTTCCAACTCAAAATTTTTAGTTATGCGGTATATGTACTGATTACTCCACCACAACGTATAAAGATAGGTCCTCAAAGAAGACTGAAAATATATATCAGATTTGAGTCTCCTTCTATCATAAGATATCTTGAGCCTTAAACCAATGATATTTTTACGGCTCAGTTTGACGACTGTCATTTCAATGAGGCAATTTTTCAGTAATAGGGGAAGAAAAGAAACTGCTGAAAAAAGGAAAAAAGGAGATATTGAGTGAACCATCTTTGTTGCATCTTAAACCTCACACAAAATAATGTGAGTCAGAAGTATAAAAGATTATCCATTTATAAGAAATAGTAAAATAATTGCAGATGCGTTCACTGATACAAAAAGAGTGACTAAATCATACATACCAGATGTAAATGCTCTTGCTCGGATTGAAATTCCAAAAAGACAATCCGAAAATAAAGTCACTAATGAGTTTAAGATACGCCTAAAGTATGGTAGACCAATCGGTTTCAAAAATAAAAATTATCGAAAAAGAAAAAGAGCAAATAAGCACGATGACCCGCTATGGAGGAATGTGTTTAAGAAAAAAATAAAATAAGACAAATCAAGAGATAGAAAATCTTGAAGGTATAAAAATCATGAGATCTCTATTGATTATGTCAATATATGAGGATTATGGATCAAAAATGAGATGAAAAATATTGATCAAATATTTTCTTATTTCGTAGCATGTGATAATATTAACGAAAATGATTATCCTAAACCAAGATCTATTACTGAATGTCAAAATAGACATGATTGGATTAAATAAAAAGATGCTATACAGGCTAAATTGTATTCGTTCAATAAGCAAAAAATATTTAGACCTATCGTCAATACGCCTGAAGCCGTGAGACCAGTAGGATACAGATTAGTTTTTGTGTGAAAGCGCAATGAGAAAAATGAGATTGTGAGATACAAAACTCGACTTGTCACACAAGATTTTTCACAAAGACCTAGAATTAATTATGAAGAAATGTATTCTTTAGTAATGAATGTAATTACGTTTAAATATTTAATCAGCCTAGCAGTTTCTAAAAAATTTAGAAACACGTCTTATGAATGTTGTTACAACTTACATGGATCGCCTGATAATGATATTTATATGAAAATTCTTTAAGATTTATGATGCCTGAAGTATTAAACTCAAAGCCCAAAGAGTTATATTCGATCAAATTACAAAGGTCGTTATATGGGTTAAAGTAATCAGAATGCATGTGGTATAATCGCTTAACCGAGTATTTGTTAAAGGAAGGATATGTAAACAATTCTATATGCCTTTGTGTTTTTATAAAGAAAACAATATCCGGATTCATTATCATTGTTGTCTATGTTGATTTAAATATCATTGAGACTCAAAAAAAATTCTTGAAGTAATAATGTACTTAAAGAATGAATTTGAAATGAAAGACCTTGAAAAAAATCAAATATTGTATTGGTTTACAGATTGAGTACCTTCAAAGTGGAACACTTTTGCATCAATCAAACTATAATGAAAAAATCTTGAAATGCTTTAGCATGGATAAAACAAATTCTTTAAGTACTCCAATGGTTGTTAGATTATTTAATGTGAAAAAAATCTATTTTGCGAAAATAATGAAAAAATTCTTGGTCCTGAAATAACATACCTAAGTGCAATTGGAGCTCTTATGTATCTTACTAATTGTACCCGATCAGATATAATAATTGCTACTAATCTATTAGTAAGTTTAGCTCATCTCCTACACGGAGACATTGTAATAAAATTAATGTTCGAGGCGGAACACGCACTCAAAAACGTGTGTTTTATAAATCAATGAAAAGCTTGTATGTGTGCTAATGTTCACTTGATACTTTCGTTATAGCATTGGCTCAACGGGTCGAATCCACAGGGATGGGAGGCGATAGAAGCATTAACAGTCCATTCACGTGTTATGTTAACAAGTTCTTCTTTATTAAAGAATGAAAAAGAAAAGAAAAGAAAAGAAAATCTAGAACGTGATAGGTGAGGAAAGCGACGATGTGAAAACAAGGAGAATTGGTTTGGAAAACAAATAAAAAAGAAGATGAAGCTTGTGGTAAAGAAGATGAAATAAATGTGAACTAAGAGGATGGTAAAAACAACAATGGGAAAATGATAAAAGACTTTAAAAATGGTTTTTAAAGCAAAGTAAAAGCGAGAAGAAAACTATGAAAGAAAACCCATGGCTACAAACTACTAATTGCTCCACTAACCATGTAAACCTCTTAGTGATAGTTGCCTCACATCAATCCTTGGCCATCACTAATCCTTGGCTTCAAGAGACTATACAAAGCATGGCTCATAAGATTGTTCTTCTACATTCAAACAACACATCAATGCCACATAACAAGTTGCAAGCCACTGTTAAATCATCAAAACCGATTAGAAGTGAGCATGAAATAAAGAAGATATTACAAGTTAGCATGTCAGTGGGTTAGATGTTAGTAATGTTAGAATGTTAGAATCCATCATCATGAGCCATCAATGACTCTTGCAAGAGCAAGGACTTGTAGAGGCTATTAGATTCATATGGATTATCAAGTAAGTGGTTAGATGGTTAGTGGTTAGCTTGCCATGAGAAGAAAAGTTAGCCAAGCATCATGTAGAAGATGGAGAAGATTACATTGGCGAAGAAAGGAGGCACCTTTACATAGATTGTCACCATTTACTACATCAGTCCCTCTCTATCTCTCTCTGCCCTACTATAAGATCTAAAAACGAAATGAAAAATACAAAAGAAAAGAAAGGAAGAACACCTACCCTACACTACACTAAAGATAGAAAACCTAGCTTAAAATCAAAAACTGCCTCATTTTGGACCTCTACAGGATTTTTATAGGCATAAGGGAGTTTTAGAAGACGAGACGGGCCCACGTGTCGAAAATCGACGCATGGGCCCACCATATTGCTACAGACTACGGCTATTGCCGCAGATTCGCGGTAATACCAAGGACAAAAGTCCCTTGTTTGGGCGAGTATCTTCGTTACTTTGAGGACTTTCCTGGTATATCCTAATTCTGGTATTTTCGCCAAAATATTCGTCTGGCATGAGCAAAGGTCTAGGTTCAATGCATCTTCTAGATGTTCCCTTACTTGGTCTCTAAGAAATCCGAAATTAATTACCCGAAAATGGGGTTAATTAAGCTCTTATTACTCCTTTGCCCTTAAACTCCTAATTATCTGCAAGAGGGACCAAAACACGGTTTAGACCGACATTTTATTCATAAATCGGTAGGAAAATGTGATATAATAATGCAGAATTGTAGATTAATCACACCCCCACACTTATCTTTTACTCGTCCCGAGCAAAACAAGAAAAAACTATATTACAAGTTATTACACCATTTTAACAGGTGACGCGATTGCACTGAGCGTGTGCAACAAGCCGTTAAACCTCTAGGTTACCCCTAGAGGAGGAGTTTTGTCTCATGAGAGTTTTCAGTGGATTGCACCCACAAAATCCATAAAGAAAGAAGACAAATATTAGTATTTTGAAAACGCATTTTGAAAGAAAGACAAGTTTACAAAATATTTTTGGAAAATATAAGCGATCTAAGGTCATAAGTCTACCAAAAATTAGTCTTCCTTAAACTTAGTATATATGCAAGATCTTGTCTTTAATTAAGGTAAGAACTCAAAATTGGATTGAATTTTTTATCCTTCATAAAACTTAGATAATATGCACTTTGTGATAGTGAAGATTTCTGGGATTTCAACTCTAATCATCAAGCCATTTATTTTTATATAAATTTTTTTCTTCTTTTTTTCTTCCCTTAGTTTTCTTAGGCTTTCTAGTTTACCCAGGTAATGAGCCTTTAACCGATGACTCCCAGACCAGATGGTTTTAGGGCACCAGATGAGAAAACATCCCTCGGGTTTAAGGATTCGAGTAAACAAGGCCACAAAACTAAGAGAGATTATTTGCTTCTTATGATCACTGTTAGCATGAATAATCATGCTTCTTGAGGCATAGTTATCCAGCTTAATAAGTGATTTTTTTATATCATATATATATATATATATTTCTTTTTAGTTATTTTTGCTTTATGGCATTTTAGGTCTTTGTTCCCATCCCAAAAATGTGTAAGTGTGAAGTGCATACTATCTAAGGCAAAAAAAATTCAAGATAAAATTATCTCCCCAATTTATCTTACTTAGCCTATAATTTTAAACAAGATCCATTATTTTGACTAGGTTTAAGATGTCATAATTAAGGTTTCCTTAATTTCTAAGATGATCTTAATTTTCTTGAAAATAGATCAAAACTTTGTCTCTTGTTTAAAAAAGTTTTTAAAGAAAGAGAAAAATCCTATACAAAAGGGAAGATTTCTAAAAGTATCCTAAAAGAAGCGTAAAAGAAAGAAAATCTAAAAACTCTACATTAGTAAACCCTCCCTCACACTTATCTCATGCATTGTCCTCAATGCATCGTAATGTATGTATGCATGAAACAAATAGAGAGGGAACAAAAAATCACCTCAAGGTAGTGGTTTCGGTGGTGTCTAATTGGTCCACGAAATGCGGCCCAATCTAATGTGCATGGAATCTGGAGGAACCTGTTGGCCCAAAGGCCCATCACTCTAGTTTTGATGATGATCAACTCATGTAGTTATAGTACTAATGATCTTGTGTTTAATTAGTGACAGATTTATGATCAAGATCTTAGTAGGTGCATAGCTTCAACAAAGGATTTAAAGTCAAGTTTTGGAGCTAGCACGGTTTGATCCAAGAGCCATTGGATCGTGTTTGGACCAAGTCAAGAAGATGAGAAGGCTTCAAGTGAAGACTTCAAGAAGATGAAGACTTATGTCTAGGTTTGTTTTTATAAGATTTTATTTTTAGATAAAATGTAAAGGATAGAATAGTTGGTGGATTGCTCAAGTATACATACACACACACACTCTTGATAGTTTTATTTTTACAAAAGATTTTTATTTTAGAAAATACATGTTTGATTTTTGCTTTTCAAGTTTACATGTTTTATCCAAAACCATGTTTAGTGCATAATGTCAAAAACATAGATATTCACCATGTTTGTGTAGTGGATCATATCCATACACCATATGCTTTCAAAGTTGTTTAAATATCTTGTTTTTGTATTTGGAGATGTTTTGAAAAAATCAAGTTTGGCAAAATACTGTTTTCATTTGAGCCAATTTTTTCAACTTACAAAAATAGTCCAAATTATTTGTAACATGCCTTGATTTTGTGCAAACATGTTTGTTTATCAAAGTATATTGGTAAAACTATTTTTGTAGATTTTCTGTGATTTTATGGGATTTTATTTGAATCAAAAAGACCAAGTTTTTAATCCCTAACATTTGTTTCCTGGCTTCAGCCGGTCGACCAGGACGGTCGACCGCAGCTTGAAGTCGGCCGACCGTCACGGTCGACCGACGTGCACAGACGTGCACGCCAGTTCTGGCAGGAGGCCGGTCGACCGACCCGGTCGACCGTCCAGAGAGCTCTGCTCTTTGGAAAGGCCCTGGCCGACCGGACAGAGAGACTTGCTCTCTGTATCCTGGCCTCGGTCGACCGACCAGTCGACTGATGGCACAACGTTCTGAAATATGACCGTTGGCCGGTCGACCGGGTGGTCGACCGACAGTTCTGTCAGACCCCAACGGCTAGTTTTTCTAGCCCTATAAATTTGGGGGTTTGGACATTGTTTTTCACTAAGATTTTTGGAGACTGTTAGAGCCAGTTTTTCCTACTCTTTTCAGAGGTTTTTCTCCACAAAAATGAGTGCAAATATTTTCAATCAAAAGGAGAGTTTATCAAGAGTGTTAAAAAGAGATTTCTTGAGTTTTTCCTCCACCATTCTCATCCATATTTTCTCACACATACACTTGAGCTATCCATTACTATATCTACCCTATAGAGGTTTGTTGTGAGAGGATTTTAGGTGATCAAGAGTTGTGATCACCAAAGTTCATCTTTGTTCTTTGAGGAGGCGGACGTGTGTGTTCGCATTGTTTCAGGTCCTAGTGGGGACTCGGTGTTTCGAGTTCGGGTGCGAACTTGTTATTTGAGGTGCGGCCTCGGCAGCCGGTGGGCTTGCGGTGTGTACGGGCTAGAGAGTCCGAGAGTTGTAGGTGTTGCGACACCGAGTGATCCGGTGGGATCGATTATCGTGGCAATCCTTCGTGTGTCGAAGGCGGGGATGTAGAGCAAGTGTGCTCGAACCTCGAAACAAATCCCTTGTGTTTGCGATTGCTCACTCTCTCTCTCTCTCTCTCTTTGTCTTATTTATATCTTGCATGCTATTATTGTGCTTATCCTTACATGCATGATATACTTGTGTGCTTAATTGTTATACTTGCTTGGGTTTGTTTGCTAACACTTGTATTTAACCAAGAGAGCCAACGCGGCACCTCAACCCTTATCTAGGGGAATCTAGAGGAGTTAGTCCAGAGCCCTTCACGGGGAATTCGGCTACACTCTTGTGTTATACGTGGTGTTTAGTTTAAATAGTTTGTTTAGGTCATAATAGTTTTTACTCCGCATTATTGGCATTAAGTGACCATTAGATTAGCCATCACCTATTCACTCCCCCTCTAGGTGATCTTTCAATTGGTATCAGAGCCAAGTGCTCTGAATTTGGGTCTTACAACCTAGAGTTAAAGATCTCATTTTAGGCTAATCACAATATTTTGTACACACACCATGGACTTCATGTCACCATCCATGTTTGACATTCTTAACATCCATATATGGAAGGTGAAGATGTCTTTGTACCTCAAGGCCCTAGGCATTCATGTTTATCTTGCCACAACTAATGATGCATATTGTTTAAATGGCAAGAATATTGAGGCTAATGCAAAGGCCATTCATGCTTTAAAATCAACCCTAAATGATGATTATTTATCTAGGGTTTCTAACATTGATTCAGCTTTTGTAGCTTGGAACATCATCACCTCCCTCGGCGAAAAGGATCTATATTATGCGGGGAGCGATTCGGATGTTGGAAGCGACACCTCCAACTAGTGCTATATGGTCCAAGGAGATAACCCCCTTGAGGTAACTACCGAATCCGAGGTAGATGAAATGACATGTCATATGATGAGCTTGCTTGTTTTTGTCAACAATTTCTTGAAAAATATGTCATGCTAAGAAAAGAATAAAAATTTGAAAAAGAATTTTGATAGCATGCTAAAGGAAAAAGATTCATTAGAAAATAAGGTTGCATGCATTGAAAAAGAAAATGAATTTTTAAAAATGAGAATGTTTCCTTGTTTTCAAAATTGGATGATCTTTGTGAAGGAAACACAAATTTGAAAAATAGAATTGTTTGGTGGAAAAACAAAAGGAAGTCGTTTTTCAAGAAAATAACATTTTAAAAAGAAAAATGATTAAAAAAGAATAAGAAAATGTTTTTCAAAAGAAAAAGAAAATTGTTTCACAATCTCACCATGCTTTACAAGCCACCATTGATAATAGTGAGATTAAATTTTTAAAAAATAAAATAAATTGTTTGAGCTCAACTTTGAGCTCATGTGCATTTAATCATAAGAGATTGGAGTCTTTGTTTTCAAAGAAACAAGCTCCACATGTTCATGCACATCATCATCATGCATATGCTTATGTTGCACGCCACGATCATACACATACACATAAGCATCCTAAGGTGTACAAGTGTACACATTGTGGCCGCAAAGGCCACTTAGCAAAGTTTTGTTATGATAAGATAAATGCTTTAGATTTTGCTAATAAAAATGTTTGGGTGCCTTACAAGACTAACCCTCAAGGACCCAAAAGAAAATGGGTACCAAAACTCCCACCGTGTGTTTTTGATGTAGGTGAGGGCTCTCACACGACGTGAGAGGAATGGTGCCTTGATGGTGGATGCATATGGACTCGATGGACACACATTTTTGATGCATCGCTATCAAGGAAGTTTTGGTGGGACAACCACCATGTTTGGAGATTTGGAACATAGTTCCTTAGTTGGTAACTATTTCTAAACTCCTAGTTTATTTACATGCTTATTCATTTGTGATATCATATAGCATGTTCATGTGTCTTTTGTGTTTTGTGCTTCATGTCTTAAATACTAGTTTAAATGTAGTTTTTATTAAAACTTGTATTTATACATGTACAAATAGTGAGAACAAATTGATTCATATATGTTTGCACTTCATACTCATTTGTACCCACTATATGCACATGTATAGCCTAATTTTGATGATTTCCTCATTTACACTTGTTTTGCCAATTTTCATGTTTTACTTCATGTAATGTAATTTTTGTTTAAATCTAATAAATATACATGTATACCCGTGAGTCTCTTGCCTTCATGCAAATATCTTTAATAGACTCTTTTATGTTTGGGATATGTATGCATATTGTTAGATTTAGATAAATCATACATATACCTAGAAGTTTATTGTTTTTAATGAAAATGGATTTTCATGTTTTGTTTAATAAAATAAGATTCATGATATTTGATTTTGAGCCTTAATGACTATTTTCATGAAAATGCTAGTTACATGATTTTTGAACACTCACACCTTATTTGTTTATTCATGACTTTGTTCATGATTATTTTTGAGCTTTATGGACCATGAGTGCTTAAATTTTTATGTATTTAGTACTATTCATGAAAAACATATGATTTTGTTTCATATTTTTGAAGGATCTTTAACTAGTTTTTCAAAAATTAATTTAACTAGTTATTTATTCTTCAATGTTTTATGAGTTATACACATGATCTTATTTCAATTGGTATCATTGAATCATTTCAATTGGTATCAATTTGACTTTATTTTTGTATATACTCATATTTTGTTTTCTATATATGTATGTATCAATTTCAATTGATATACTCATTTTTCATACATATATATGAGTTATTTGTGCTTGAGTTAAAATTATTTTACATGTTTAAAGCACAAAGTTGTTTATGATAAGAATATAAAAATTTTAAGAAAAATTCTCAAGATTTATTTTATTGAGAAAATTCAAAATTTTGTTTTATAAGAAAAATCAAAATTTTTGAGTTGTATTGCCTATATGCAAGGAGAGCTTAACATCTCTTCTACATATAGATTCATGTTGAGTGTATTGTATATTGAGGAGCTTGACAACTCTTCTTTATGTGGTACACGTGTGTAGGGGAGCTTCACATCTCTTCTTATGCATTACATATTATACGTTATGTGAATTAAGGCTTGTCATCCCTCTTTCATGTAATGTATATGTGTAGGAAGTTACTTTACCGTCTTCCTCTTCATGAATGTATATCGCATATAATCCTTATTGATTGATTTATGTTTACCCCTTCATTGATTTCTTGTTTCGGACAAAAAGGGGAAGAAAATTTTATTTGATTTTGTTTTTACTTTAACCCCTTTGTTGATGATTGGCAAAAGAGGGAGAAAGATTTTGAGTTTATATATGCATATTTGTGTTTTTGCATATATTGAGTTCATTGATTGGTAGTGAAAAGTGCATTTTTATCATCATATTTACCATCACATTTTCATATTTATTCATTTAATTCTGCACATTTATTAATAATTTGTAATTTATTGTGTGCAGGCCTCGAATTATTATTTTAACAATAAATAAAGTTTAAAGAGCCCAAAAGCACAGATCCAAGCCCATATTTGAAGCCCAAGAGTCAAAGTGCAAATATCAGATTGTCAAAGTGCAATTATACAAGGGCTAAAGTTGCAATTATCAAAGATGAGGGAAGGATAGAATTCTACCCAACCCTAAACTCTTGCAGGATGTGCATAAAAGCCAAAGATGAGAAGGAAATTCGTTTAAAAGAGATTGGGAGAATACAAAGGCTAGATAACTTGATTTCCAAGTTATATCCATATCCCAATATTTAGAGCCAGGATCGAACTTCCAGAAGCAGGCGCCCAGATGGACGGACCAGGAGAGGCCACGCGCCAAAGCGCGCGACAGAAGCCACAAAAGTGCCGCGGAAGCTCGGCAAAAGCGCGGCATTCTGGATGAGTTAGAATCCCAGATTTCGTGGGCAAGTTCATCCAGGACTCCTCGGCCTTCTGCACCTATAAATATCTCCTGCAGTACAACGTACAGAGCGTCCAGCGTCCAGCAAAGGGCCAAAGTTAGGATTTTTAGGGTTTTTAGGTTTTTAGTTCTCTTTCCACTTTTGTATATTTTTAAAAGCTGAGAGGAGATGATGTATTCATGGAGGAAGGGATCTGCTTGTACTGATGGTGACAGTCGGTGTAAGTGTTATTTTTCCACCATTGTTTAATAATCGAATCAAGGTTTGCTTTATTTTATTCTTGTACTATTCTAGTTTCTTGTATTCTTATTTTAATCTTGTATCTACTTCTCTCTATTTGTTCTCTAATTTCTTGCCCACCGTGAGATCCAACTGCCTCGAGAATACCTAGCCGAAGAAGGAAGCTTGACGGCCCATGGCGATGAACAGGTCTTCATAGCTTGTTTTCATTTCGTAGAGTAGATTAAGAAGGCGGACGATCCCATAAGCCGTGCTTGTACGCCTTCCACGAAAAGGTAAATCATCGCAACGGTTCAAAACGGCAAGCAGACTAAAGAGATAAGTTTTCTTTCCTCTTCTTTTATTTCTTTTCTTTTTTGTAGATTAAATCCACATCTTCCACAATTCTTTTCTTCCATCCATTGTAAATATCATCCATTGTAAATACCACTATTTAACTAATAAAAATAAAAGCTTTAGAGTATAACTTGCTTAACGCTTCCATCGCAGTCCCTCCCTGAGGATCACGACCCGCATAGCCCTGCTACCGCGGATTAGAACTGATTCCTCGCACGATCTATTCTTAATCTAATATTCTAATTTTTGCGTGCAGGAAAAATCAGTCAACAAATTGGTCCGTCCATCTGGGCGCCTGCTTCTGGAAGTTCGATCCTGGCTCTAAATATTGGGATATGGATATAACTTGGAAATCAAGTTATCTAGCCTTTGTATTCTCCCAATCTCTTTTAAACGAATTTCCTTCTCATCTTTGGCTTTTATGCACATCCTGCAAGAGTTTAGGGTTGGGTAGAATTCTATCCTTCCCTCATCTTTGATAATTGCAACTTTAGCCCTTGTATAATTGCACTTTGACAATCTGATATTTGCACTTTGACTCTTGGCTTCAAATATGGGCTTGGATCTGTGCTTTGGGCTCTTTAAACTTTATTTATTGTTAAAATAATAATTCGAGGCTGCACACAATAAATTACAAATTATTAATAAATGTGCAGAATTAAATGAATAAATATGAAAATGTGATGGTAAATATGATGATAAAAATGCACTTTTCACTACCAATCATTCATGCATAGCAAATAAACAATAAGATATGAAATATGTTTGACGCATGCTTTTGTTTAGTATCATGAGCTTTCATTGCATATTTATTTCTTTATTTGAGATGCATGAGTTAAGGGGGAGCTTCTTTGGAGCTTTACTTTAATCCATACATATATAACTTCATGAGTTTTGTCATCATCAAAAGGGGGAGATTGTTGGCCCAAAGGCCCATCACTCTAGTTTTGATGATGATCAACTCATGTAGTTATAGTACTAATGATCTTGTGTTTAATTAGTGACAGATTTATGATCAAGATCTTAGTAGGTGCATAGCTTCAATAAAGGATTTAAAGTCAAGTTTTGGAGCTAGCACGGTTTGATCCAAGAGCCATTGGATCGTGTTTGGACCAAGTCAAGAAGATGAGAAGGCTTCAAGTGAAGACTTCAAGAAGATGAAGACTTGTGTCTAGGTTTATTTTTATAAGATTTTATTTTTAGATAAAATGTAAAGGATAGAATAGTTGGTGGATTGCTCAAGTATACATATACACACACACTCTTGATAGTTTTGTTTTTACAAAAGATTTTCTATTTAGAAAATACATGTTTGATTTTGGTTTTTAAGTTTACATGTTTTATCCAAAATCATGTTTAGTGCATAATGTCAAAAACATAGATATTTCACCATGTTTGTGTAGTGGATCATATCCATACACCATATGCTTGCAAAGTTGTTTAAATATCTTGTTTTTGTATTTGGAGATGTTTTGAAAAAATCAAGTTTGGAAAAATACTGTTTTCATTTGAGCCAATTTTTCCAACTTACAAAAATAGTCCAAATTATTTGTAACATGCCTTGATTTTGTGCAAGCATATTGGTTATCAAAGTATATTGGTAAAACTATTTTTGTAGATTTTCTGTGATTTTATGGGATTTTATTTGAATCAAAAAGACCAAGTTTTTAATCTCTAACATTGTTTCCTGGCTTCAGCCGGTCGACCGGGACGGTCGACTGCAGCTTGAAGTCGGCCAACCATCACGGTTGACCGACGTGCACAGACGTGCACGCCAGTTCTGGCAGGAGGCCGGTCGACCGACCCGGTCGACCGTCCAGAGAGCTCTGCTCTGTGGAAAGGCCCCGGCCGACCGGACGGTCGACCGGACAGAGAGACTTGCTCCTGTATCCTGGCCTCGGTCGACTGACCGGTCGACCGATGGCACAACGGTCTAAATATGACCGTTGGCCGGTCGACCGGGCGGTCGACCGATAGTTCTGTCAGACCCCAACGGCTAGTTTTTCTAGCCCTATAAATTTGGGGGTTTGGACATTGTTTTTCACCAAGATTTTGGAGTCTGTTAGAGCCAGTTTTTCCTACTCTTTTCAGAGGTTTTTCTCCACAAAATTGAGTGCAAATATTTCCAATCAAAAGGAGGGTTTATCAAGAGTGTTAAAAAGAGATTTCTTGAGTTTTCCTCCACCATTCTCATCCTTGTTTTCTCACACATACACTTGAGCTATCCATTGCTATAACTACCCTATAGGGAGTTTGTTGTGAGAGGATTTTAGGTGATCAAGAGTTGTGATCACCAAAGTTCATCTTTGCTCTTTGAGGAGGCGGACGTGTGTGTTCGCATTGTTTTGGGTCCTAGTGGGGACTCGGTGTTTCGAGTTTGGGTGCGAACTTGTTGTTTGAGGTGCGGCCTCGGCAGCCGGTGGGCTTGCGGTGTGTACGGGCTAGAGAGTCCGAGAGTTGTAGGTGTTGCGGTACCGAGTGATCCAGTGGGATCGATTATAGTGGAAATCCTTCGTGTGTCGAAGGCGGGGATGTAGAGCAAGTGTGCTCGAACCTCGAAACAAATCCCTTGTGTTTGCGATTGCTCACACTCTCTCTCTCTCTCTTTGTCTCTTGTTTATATCTTGCATGCTATTATTGTGCTTATCCTTACATGCATGATATTCTTGTGTGCTTAATTGTTATACTTGTTTGGGTTTGTTTGCTAACACTTGTATTTAACCAAGAGAGCCAACGCGGCACCTCAACCCTTATCTAGGGAAATCTAGAGGAGTTAGTCAAGAGCCCTTCACGGGGAATTCAGCTACACTCTCGTGTTATACGTAGTATTTAGTTTAAATAGTTTGTTTAGGTCATAATAGTTTTTACTTCCGCATTATTTGGCATTAAGTGACCATTAGATTAGCCATCACCTATTCACCCCCCTCTAGGTGATCTTTCAGAACCCACCAGAGACCTCTATAATACAACCCACTAAAATGATGTATATATTTATGATTTTTATAAGAATTTAACCCTATCTAATTTCCAAATTTTTAAAATAATTTCAGAGTCAAATTTATCAAGACCCTTGTCCCAGAATGGAATGATTGATTTGGACTCAGGAAATACAGGAACTAATACCGACTCAGGAAAAGACTTAAGTCAAGTAAAGGTTCGGGAGTCGAGATTAGTTCAGGAAGTGGGTCCAAATCAAGAAGATAAAGCTCAAGTCCACATTCATTTCCCCATGATGGAATGTGACTTTCTAAGATTAGTGATTTTAGTTCAAGAATGACAGGTATGGGAACCAAAATTGACTCTAAAATGTTGCTCAAGTTGGGTAACAAAACTGGAGTCAATATTGATTAAGGATTTGAACTGGATCACAAATTTGAGGATCAAAGTCACAATCCTTATTGAGTTCAATTTCATAAAAATGAGAACTTGGCAATTTATCAACTGGACTTTCAAAAATATGAATTTGGTCAAGTCAACATGATGATTATAAAAGATTGGTGATTTAATTTCACAATGGACTAGCACTGGATCCAATACTGACTCAGGAAAAGCCTGAATTCAGGTAAAAATACCTCAGTCAATACTGAATCAGGAAGTGAAATTGAATTACCAAGTGAAAGTTCAGGATCATATTCATGCTCAAGTTCAATTTAAGAAAAATGATAACTAGCCAAAATGTCAATGGGTTTTGAAGTTTGGACAAGTTTAGATGGGTGTGCTAAAATTGAATTTTGATTTTCAAAATGACAAGAGTCCTAGGTCGGATTAATAGAGTTTGGATAGTTGAATTGGTCAAAGGTTGATAAGATAGAGTTTCCTCATTCCTAAGTGCTAACCAATTGACTCAATTGTGTTTCTAACCTATTAATAGACTCGACAGAAGATTTTTAAAATTTTAGTGCAGACACTTGCAAGACTTCTATACTCTTTTCTAGATGTGATGTATCTTCAAATGGTTGTTCTAGAAAAAGAGTGTAGGAATTTTGGTTTTCAAAACAATAAGAGTCAAATTGATAGAGTTAGAGATATTTGAATTGGACAAAGGTTGAGAAGAGAGAGTTTCATCATTCTTATAAATGTTGACCAATTTATTTAATTGTGTTTCCAACCTATCAATAGACTGAGAAGAAGATTTTTGAAATTGTAACGCAGACTCCTGCAAGACTTCTATACTCTTTTCTAGACTTGATTTTTTTACAAGTGGATAATCCAGAAAGGGAGTATAAGAATCTTGGTTTTGAAAAGATAGTGAAGATTGTGAGTCAAACATGGTTTGAGATTGAAGTTTGGACTCACACAAGAGTTCCTTACTCGTTTCCAGTGCAGATGGTTGTTCATTATAAGAAAGTGGAACTGAGTAAGACTCCTGAAAATATTGTGAAATTGGAGAGGCCAATGTTTTTTGATGTTTTCGCTCGGCCTCTTGTAGGTTGGCTTCTATACTCTTTCTAACTCGGATTTTTCTTCAATCGGAGGTCCAGAAAAAGAAGTATAGGAAGTAAAATCGGAGATGAATATTATGTAAATTGTGGACAAGGTGGACACGGTGGACAAGGAGGTTGAAAATTTAACTCGGGGGAGGTAACTCCCCTTGACTCTGTGAAGAGTTGAAATTATTTTAAAAATTATAGTCATAAGATTATGGGTATGGGTTGTATTGATTCGGATAAGTCCAACCCAGTGTATTTGGTTGGTTCATATTGTGAAAAACGGGGTTGGAATTATCTGAAACAAATGGGGTCGGTGTGAAATATGGATTCATATTCAGATTGAAAGAATTGTTGTTATTGAATTCCATTTCACAAACAATCATAAACAAAAAAGAAAAAGCAAACAACAAACAAAAAGGAAAAAAATCAAAACCAAGCCTATATTAAGGTTGACCTAGACCTAAACGACTCCTAACTGGTCGATTACCCGGGGGAGGTTGTTGTTTGAATCCAATCACAAGCTAATCGGCCAGGTAAGGGCAAAATACAGTGGAAGGTATTCGTGCGTAAGCAACGGGCCTTAATTACGCCAAACCACGGTATCTTTGAGGCGTAACCTCTTAATCCCCAACCTTAGATACCGATTCATAAGAGTAAGATTCAAAACAAGTTCCACCCTCGGTCAATCTCTTAATGAGTCCGAGATGTCCCTAGGGACCAACGTCTATTATTTTTATTTAGGGCTTGGGTTGTGTGAGTGGGGAGATGATTTTTGGGCTAAGGAAGGGTGATGAAATCCCACCTTATCTTGTATGGGTTTTGCCCTTAATTTTAATTCGTGCAGTATGCAATATAAACAAGAATATAACACAAAGCGAGTAAATCACCCACGTGTTTGTCCTATGCTATATGCATGCCATATGTACACTCAATTCAGATCACAACAACAGAACAATATACAGTATATTGGAATTGAATTGACACGTGCCTAAATACAAATGTCTAAACCGTTTTAAAAGCGTCCAAATACCGTATTTTAGTTCTTTAGTTTATTGCAGTGTGTAGGCAATCAAAGTAGGAAAGTAACAATACAGATCCACTAGCTATTACAATTAACACATCCCAGCACAACAAGATACACAATGGTTACAAAATAGCCGCATTTGCGCGGCAAATGTCGTGTTTGTGCGGCTTTTCTTTAGAAGCTGGGTCCCTACTTTCTAGAGCAGGGAGATGCAAAGCTAATGTTTGTTCTGCAATGTTGAACTCCCATAAAGATTATCCTGCACACCAAAACAGAGAAGAAAATGTTAACAAAATGTGAAATCAAAACCATTCTCGTTCCCCGGCAACGGCGCCAAAAATTTGTTTGAGGCGGAACAAGCACTCGAAAACGTGTGTTTTATGAAATCAATGAAAAACTTGTATGTGTGCTAATGTTCCCTCTATACTTTCGTTATAGCATTGGCTCAACGGGTCGAATCCACCGGGACGGGAGGCGATAGAAGCATTAACAGTCCGTTCACGTGTTGTGTTAACAAGTTCTTGTTTGTTAAAGAATGAAAAAGAAAAGTAAAAGAAAAGAAAATCCAGAACGTGATAGGTGAGGAAAGCGATGAAAGCGATAATGTGAAAACAAGGAGAATTGGTTTGGAAAACAAATAGAAAAGAGATGAAGCTTGTGGTAAAGAAGATGAAACAAAGGTGAACTAAGAGGATGGTAAAAACAACAATGAAAAAATGATAAAAGATTTTAAAAATGGTTTTTAAAGCAAAGTAAAAAAACGAGAAGAAAACTATGAAAGAAAACCCATGGCTACTAACTACTAATTGCTCCACTAACTTTGCTAACCTCTAGTGATAGTTGCCTCACATGAATCCTTGGCCATCACTAATCCTTGGCTTCAAGAGACTATACAAAGCATGGCTCATAAGATTGTTCTTCTACATTCAAACAACACATCAATACTACATAACAAGTTGCAAGCTAATGTTAAATCATCAAAACCGGCTAGAGGTGAGCATGAAATAAAGAAGACATTGCAAGTTAGCAAGTGAGTGGGTTAGATGTTAGTAATGTTAGATGTTAGAATCCATCATCATGAGCCATCAATGGCTCTTACAAGAGCAAGGCCTTGTAGAGGCTATTAGATTCTGGATTATCAAGTAGTGGTTAGATGGTTATGAAATACACCTAGAGGGGGGGTGAATAGGTGTAATTGCTAATCTAATGATCTTTTTAAACTTAATAGAATGAGTGATGCAACGATCTCTCAAAACACGACTAAGAGCCGAATACCCCGTGAGAGGTTCTGAACTCCTTCCTCCCAATTCCCCTTAAAAATGGGTTAGAGGTGCGCAATGCAACCGTGTTGTATGTGATATGATCGAACAAGTAAAGAATGAAATGCTATGATGAATTACACACAATCAACAACACAAGTAAAACAAACAAGAGAAGATTGCACAAAGAAAAGGGTTAGTTCTCAAGCAAATAATTGAAGACAATATAAAGCAAGAGAAATAGTAAGCAAGAATAACGCAAGGCAATCGCAAACACAAATGATTTGTTTCGAGGTTCGAGCCACCGCTCTAGTCCCCGCCTTCACCTCCGTGAAGGGTTTCCACTATCCACGAGGATGCCTTACAAGTTTGGTCTACCGAAGACCCCAAGCCCTTAGCTTCACAACTTACAAAGAACTCCACCTAGGAGTTGTCTCCACAAGAACAAGGATCACAAGAACAATAGTGATCTCCTCAAGATCACAAAACTCTTTCTCAAACTCTTTTACAACCTCTCACTCTTTTTACAACTTCTCTATAGTATGAGTAAAGGACTTTTGGCTCTATGAAGTGTGGTGAGAAACTTCAGTTGTAGAGTGATATTGGCAATCAAACACAACTGAAAAACAAACTTTAAAAGAGTTGAAAATGAAAGCTTTGAAACAATTTTTCTCTTTCTCTTGAAAACAATGAAAACCAAGGATTTTTCTAAGTGAATAACAAAGACCTATTGCCCTCTATTTATAAGGAGAGAATAGGTTAAAACTCTTTTCTTTACACCTAATTTGACCTGCAAAAGGCCTCCAACAACTCTCTAAAACTCTGATAAAGAAGACAGAAAAAACAGATTTTCAGACTTGCCCAAAGAGGAAAGAGCCGTTGGCCAGCAGCAGGCTTGGCGGTCGACCGGTCCGGTCGACCGTCGCCTTGCTGGCAAAGAGCCGTTGGGCTCCGGTCGACCGTCCGGTCGACCGTCCGGTCGACCGTCTCCTCAAAGGAAACACAGTTTCCTTAGTGCGGTCGACCGGGCGGTCGACCGAAACAAACCGAGAGTGGCCTGCTTACAGTCGGTCGACCGGGCCGGTCGACCGACAGACGTGCACAAACGTGCACGTCCTGACACAGGCGCCGGTCGACCGGGCGGTCGGGCCGGTCAACCTGAAACAGGGAAAAACTGGCAGGAATTTGAAGTTGGGAATTTTTGTGAAAAATATTTTGAGATACTTATAACTAAGTATTATGCAAAAATAGTCTATACACATGTTTTAAACAAGATATTCAATTTGTAACAAGTTTGGATACATGTATATATAAACTTAGGCATAAAACTTAGAAACAAACATTTTAAAACATAGAATTTTGTAAGGAAAAATGTGTGTGTGTATCCTAGAGCCAAATATCATATACTCAAACTTTAACATTCTATTCTTACAAAGTTCTAAGGACTTCAAGGCTTCAAGAGGGGCTTTCTCCACTTGATCTTCAATTTTGCATCTTGAGCCCAATTTGAGTTATCTTGAGTCCAAGTCACCTTCCTTTAGGGAAGAAAACACCTATGCAAGATAGAAAACCTGAAACACACTTAAACAACAAATAATATTAGTACAAATAACTAATATGTTTTGTAATCATCAAAACACACTAAAGACGGGTGATTGTAATCTTGGGCCAACAATCTCCCCCTTTTTGATGATGACAAAACATATAAGTTATTTAAACAAATAAAGGAAGAAGAGCTTGGAAAGCTCCCCCTCAAACAATGCTATGTAAAAAATAACTATGAGTGAGATACATGAAGCATTGAAAACACAATATGTTTGTCAAAAACTTAAATACCAATTGAAATCAAACTTAATCTTATATACCAATTAAACTTATACTTTTTCTCTTAAACTTATAGTTTTAATCTTTTCTCCCAAAACTCAAGTAAATAAACAAAACTCAAACTATAAGCAAACTTATTTTTTTCTCCCCCTTTTTGTCATACATCAAAAAGGGTTAAAATCAAAACAAACAAAACACCAAAATAGAAATATTTTTAAGAATCTATCATGCAAACATTCAACTCACCACAAATAAATAAAAATCTAGCATAATCTAGAGGTTTAGTAAAAATATCGGCAAGTTGAAAATCGGTAGAAACATAATCAATATCAATATCACCTTTCTCATAATGATCTCGAAGAAAGTGATACCTAATGTCAATGTGTTTGGTTTTACTATGTTGATTTGCATTCTTTGTCATGTGAATAGTACTAGTATTATCACAAAATATTTTAACATGATCAAAGTGTAAATCATAGTCAAGGAGAGTATGTTTCATCCAAAGAACTTGTGCACAACAAGCTCGGCTGCAACATACTCCGCCTCGGCGGTTGAAAGGGCTACCGAATTTTACTTTTTGGAAGACCAAGATACAAGACAATTACTTAAGAATTGACATGTTCCACTTGTGCTCTTCCTATCTACCCTACAACCCGCATAGTCGGCATCCGAAAAACTCGTCATTGAAAATTGACCGATTTTCGGATACCACAAACCCATTTCAATAGTGCCCTTAAGGTATCTAATTATGCGTTTAACCGCAATTATGTGAGATTCTTTAGGACAAGATTGAAAACGTGCACAAAGACAAACGGAAAACATAATATCCGGCCTACTAGCCGTCAAATAAAGCAAGCTACCTATCATGCTACGATATAATTTAATGTCTATACTTTTACCTTGTTCATCCTTGTCAAGCTTGGTAGTTGTTGCCATGGGAGTTTTGCTTACTTTAGATTCTTCAAGCCCAAACCTTTTGATTAATTCCTTTGTGTACTTGGCTTGATTGATAAAGATCCCATCCTTCTTTTGCTTGATTGGAGTCCAAGGAAATAGTTGAGTTCCCCCATCATAGACATTTCAAATTCATCCTTCATGCATGATTCAAAAGCTTGGCAAAGAGATTCATTAGTAGAACCAAAAATAATATCATCAACATAAATTTGCACAATAAGAATATCATTTTCTACATGTTTTGTAAACAAGGTTGTGTCAATTTTACCTTTCTTAAAACCATTTGAAATCAAAAATGAAGAAAGTCTTTCATACCAAGCCCTAGGGGCTTGTTTTAAACCATAAAGAGCTTTATCTAATTTAAAAACAAAATCCGGATGTGTAGGATCAACAAACCCGGGGGGTTATTCAACATACACTTCCTCTTCAATAAAACCATTTAGAAAAGCACTTTTAACATCCATTTGAAACAATTAAAATCTTTATATGAGGCAAATGCTAGTGTCATCCGTATGGCTTCAAGCCGTGCTACGGGTGCAAAGGTTTCTTCAAAATCGATTCCTTCGATTTGAGTGTAACCTTGGGCAACTAACCTAACTTTATTCCTAACAACGTTACCCGATTCATCCAACTTGTTCTTAAAGATCCACTTAGTACCAATTGTTGGTCTATCGTGGGCCTAGGAACAAGGTGCCAAACTTGGTTGCGCTCAAATTGATTGAGTTCCTCTTGCATAGCTAGCAACCAATATGAATCGGCCTCGGCTTCGAGGACGTTCTTGGGTTCAACATGAGAAATAAATGCATAATGTCCACAATAGTCATGAAGTTTAGAGCGAATTGTTACCCTTTTTGATACATCACCTATGACGAGGTCCTTGGGATGATGTGGATTGTATCTCCAATCCTTTGGAAGTTGTTGAGTGGCTCTTCTCCATTTGTTTGATCTTCATTTCCTTGAGCCTCTTGTATTTTAGCTTCACTTCCTTCATCATCCTTTGGCTTGTCTCCCATAGTAGGTGTATCCTCCAAGGTCACTTTCTCTAAGCCTTCATGCAAAGCATCTATTTCTACAACATTCTTAACAAACAAGTTAGATTTCTCAAACTTAACATGTATAGATTCCTCAATAGTCAATGATGACCTATTGAAGACTCTATAAGCCTTACTAGTACTAGAATAACCCACAAATATAGCCTCATAAGATTTAGGATCAAATTTTCCTAAGTTATCTTTTGTATTTAAAACAAAACATTTGCATCCAAAACCTTGAAATATGAAACATTTGGTTTTCTAGAAAAGTACATTTCAAAAGAGGTTTTTGTAGTATTTTTACACAAGAAAACACGATTTGATATATAGCATGATGTATTAACGGCCTCGGCCCACAAATAATGTGGTAGACCGTATTCACTAAGCATTGTCCTAGCCATCTCTTGCAAAGTTCGCTTTTTCCGTTCAACTACTCCATTTTGTTGTGGAGTTCTAGGACAAGATAGTTCATGCTTTATTCCATGTTCT
The DNA here is from genome assembly GCA_038442645.1 of Agave tequilana. NCBI lineage: Eukaryota > Viridiplantae > Streptophyta > Magnoliopsida > Asparagales > Asparagaceae > Agave > Agave tequilana. The sequence continues at coordinate 4,332 of JAVJIF010016807.1, read as the reverse complement.
TCACAAAAAGTGGTAAAGGGTTGGTTAATGAATTCACCTCCTCTATCACTTCTTATTCTTAAAATCGAAACATCTTTTTCTTTTTCAACTCTTTTCTAAAAGTTTGGAAATACGAAAATGCTTGATTTTATGCTCAAGAAAGAAAACCCAAGTAAATCGTGAAAAATCATCAACTAAAACAAATGCAAATCTATTCCCACTTAGACTTTTGGTTTGTGTAGGGCCAAATAAATCCATGTGGATTAACTCCAAAGGACGTGATGTCATGATATCCTTAATTGACTTGAAAGAAGACTTAGTTTGTTTCCCAAATTGACATGCGTCACAAACTCGGTCCTTTTCAAAATTCAAACAAGGAATACCTTTCACCATTTCCTTTGTGTTAAGCCTAGATATATGGTCAAAAGAAATGTGGCCTAATCTTCTATGCCACAACCAAGAGTCGTCATCGAGGCTTTTAAACATGTTATATTACAAGACATATTTAACATATCTATCATATAAACATTACTTTCACGAAAATCGGAAAACACACAAGCATTAGAAATTCTATCAATTACTTTACAAACAACATTATCAAAAACTACATCAAAACCTTATCACATAATTGACTAACACTCAAGAGATTATGCTTGAGGCCGTCAACTAAAACTACATTCTCAATTAAAGGGGATGTGCCAAGTTTTACATTACCAATACCGATGATTTTACCCTTGGCGTCATCTCCGAAGGTGACGGTGCCACCTTCATGGTATCTTGATAGGGTTGCAAAGTTGTTGATATCCCAAGTCATGTGCCTTGAGCAACCACTATCAAGATACCACAATCCTCTACGTCGTTGGGCTTTGAAAGGTACCTATATCATTTAACAAAGTTGTTGACTTTGGTACCCAAACTTTCTTGGGTCCTTGAAAGTTAGTGTTTCGAACCCAAACATTATGAAAAGATGCACTTAGTCTATCATAGCAAAAATTGGCTAAGTGTCCTTTCCGCCCACAATGTGAACATGAGAACACTCTTCCATACATGAATGCATGATGAGTGTGTGAAGTGTGAGCATGCTTTGGGGGTTTGCCACGATGTAAAGGTTGTGTGGTATGAACATGAGCATGAGCATGGTGAACATTTTTCTTAGGGGCTTGTTTCTTAGGAAACATGGCCTCTATCTTCTTCTTATCAAACTCACTACACTTTTTCAAAACAATACCTAAAGAATCTATTCTTTCCTTAAGCATGGTGATCTCATTAGTATCAACAAATGGGGACTTGCCTTTACAAGAAGTCTTATATTTATCAAATTCATTTTTAGTGGAAACCAAAGTAGAATGCAAGTCATTATTTTCTTTAGAAAGATTTACAACTTGAAGACTAAGAGATTCATTTTCCTTTTTCATTTTTAAATATTTTTTCTTTAAGAAGTCATAGTTATGAGATAATTCTACGAAAGTTTCTCCTAACTCATCCATAGAAAGTTCATCATTAGGAGAAGTGGAAGGGGTTACCTTGCTTGTGCTTTCATTTGCCATGAAGCACATGTTGGCGGTATCAATCTCCTCCTCGGATTCATTCTCGGAATCCCATGTAGCTTTCATTGCCTTCTTCTTGTGAGGCTTCTTTGAGGTGGAGGGCTTCACTTTATTCGGACACTCCGCCACTATGTGTCCCGGTCTTTGGCAATTGAAGCATATGATCTTTCTTTCTTCTTTGCCTCCTTGCCATCTCCTCCTTCCTTGAAATTTAGCCTTGTTGTACATCCTCCGGACGTTCTTCACAAGAAGTGAGAGCTCTTCGTCATCTTCTTCTTCATCGTCTTCGTCGGAGTGTGTGGATTGGCTTTTGAAGGCTATAGTCTTCTTCTTGGAAGGAGCCATGTCCTCCCTTACTTCCTCTCCATCTCATGGATTTTGAGATTCCCAATGAGACCAATTAGCTCCATCTCCTCCTTGTCATTGAGTTCCTTCAAGGTTGTTGCTTTTACTTCCCATGAAGGAGAAAAGCCCGGATGATCTTTCTTACTCTTTGATCGTTATCAATAGCATCACCTAGAGAAGAAAGTCCATTAGTAATCTTTGTAAATCTTGTAACCATATCATCTATGGTTTCATTTTCTTGCATGCAAAAATTCTCATATTGGGACCGAAGAAGGTCAATCTTAGCCCTCTTCACTTGTGAGGTCCCTTCATGTGTAACTAGTAAATGTGTCCAAATTTCATATGCGGACTTGCAATGAATAACTCTAGCTATGTCATCATCATTAAGGGCTTGAAGTAGTGCATAGTGAGCCCTAGCATTGGCATCAAATTCTTTGGTCTCTATTTCGGACCAAGTGGATTCATCACCGGGGGGTGCACTAAAGGGTTTGGTCACGGCCTTTGCAACTCGACTACCTAGAGATTGCAAGAAAACGGTCATCTTAACCTTCCATATGGGAAAGTTAAGTCCATCAAACTTAGGGGGTGTCTAATACCATCGGCCATCTTTACTAAGTGAGAATGAATGAAATGATTAGCAATATTAGGATCTTTCTAGGGTTGTTAAGCCAAGAGCCTAGTAACCAAGCTCTGATACCAATTGAAATACACCTAGAGGGGGGGTGAATAGGTGTAATTGCTAATCTAATGATCTTTTTAAACTTAATAGAATGAGTGATGCAACGATCTCTCAAACACGACTAAGAGCCGAATACCCCGTGAGAGGTTCTGAACTCCTTCCTCCCAATTCCCCTTAAAAATGGGTTAGAGGTGCGCAATGCAACCGTGTTGTATGAGATATGATCGAACAAGTAAAGAATGAAATGCTATGATGAATTACACACAATCAACAACACAAGTAAAACAAACAAGAGAAGATTGCACAAAGAAAAGGGTTAGTTCTCAAGCAAATAATTGAAGACAATATAAAGCAAGAGAAATAGTAAGCAAGAATAACGTAAGGCAATCGCAAACACAAATGATTTGTTTCGAGGTTCGAGCCACCGCTCTAGTCCCCGCCTTCACCTCCGTGAAGGGTTTCCACTATCCACCGAGGATGCCTTACAAGTTTGGTCTACCGAAGACCCCAAGCCCTTAGCTTCACAACTTACAAAGAACTCCACCTAGGAGTTGTCTCCACAAGAACAAGGATCACAAGAACAATAGTGATCTCCTCAAGATCACAAAACTCTTTCTCAAACTCTTTTACAACACTCTCACTCTTTTTACAACTTCTCTATAGTATGAGTAAAGGACTTTTGGCTCTATGAAGTGGGTGAGAAAACTTCAGTTGTAGAGTGATATTGGCAATCAAACACAACTGAAAAACAAACTTTAAAAGAGTTGAAATGAAAGCTTTGAAACAATTTTTCTCTTTCTCTTGAAAACAATGAAAACAAGGATTTTTCTAAGTGAATAACAAAGACCTATTGCCCTTTATTTATAAGGAGAGAATAGGTTAAAACTCTTTTCTTTACACCTAATTTGACCTGCAAAAGGCCTCCAACAACTCTCTAAAACTCTGATAAAGAAGACAGAAAAAACAGATTTTCAGACTTGCCCAAAGAGGAAAGAGCCGTTGGCCAGCAGCAGGCTTGGCGGTCGACCGGTCCGGTCGACCGTCGCCTTGCTGGCAAAGAGCCGTTGGGCTCCGGTCGACCGTCCGGTCGACCGTCTCCTCAAAGGAAACACAGTTTCCTTAGTGCGGTCGACCGGGCGGTCGACCGAAACAAACCGAGAGTGGCCTGCTTACAGTCGGTCGACCGGGCCGGTCGACCAACAGACGTGCACAAACGTGCACGTCCTGACACAGGCGCCGGTCGACCGGGCGGTCGGCCGGTCAACCTGAAACAGGGAAAAACTGGCAGGAATTTGAAGTTGGGAATTTTTGTGAAAAAATATTTTGAGATACTTATAACTAAGTATTATGCAAAAATAGTCTATACACATGTTTTAAACAAGATATTCAATGTTAACAAGTTTGGATACATGTATATATAATACTTAGGCATAAAACTTAGAAACAAACATTTTTAAAATATAGAATTTTGTAAGGAAAAAATTGTGTGTGTATCCTAGAGCCAAATATCATATACTCAAACTTTAACATTCTATTCTTACAAAGTTCTAAGGACTTCAAGGCTTCAAGAGGGGCTTTCTCCACTTGATCTTCAATTTTGCATCTTGAGCCCAATTGAGTTATCTTGAGTCCAAGTCACCTTCCTTTAGGGAAGAAAACACTATGCAAGATAGAAAACCTGAAACACACTTAAACAACAAATAATATTAGTACAAATAACTAATATGTTTTGTAATCATCAAAACACACTAAAGACGGGTGATTGTAACCTTGGGCCAACAG
>JAVJIF010016806.1:0-98294 GCA_038442645.1 Agave tequilana | reverse complement strand
TATAAAGATGTATCTGTAGGCAAAAACTTGTAGGCAAAATATTTTTGTATAATTTATAAGAAATTATTTTGGAATGAGCATGTGCGCAAAAACGTGTGTGATAGAGCTTCAAAACCTATCCACTATTCTTTAACATACTATAAACTGAAAAACAAATTACATGAAGACTTTCTTGTGCTATCTTCAAGTCTTTGAGCCTCCATGCCTTGCTAGAGCCTTCTCTTCTATGATCCTTCCTTGATGTGCAATTTGCCTTCCTTACTTTGTGGAACTTAGAAGTTCTTGCAATAGCTAAGCGAATGGTCTCTAAACATGGTACAAACCTGAAACTTATCTTGAATAGACTCATTAGTATCAAATAGCACTAATTTGGTTTGTCATCATCAAACACAAAAACAATGGGAGTGTAACCTCTTGGGCCAACATCTCCCCCTTTTTGATGATGACAAAACAAATAGGCTATTAACAAAATATAGGGAGGAGAAAACTCCCCCTCAAATTATGCTATACATAAAACACAAGAATATGCTCTAGATACCAATAATACCAAAACAACTAAAACACAAGAATTCATAAAACCAAAACATATAAATTCATAAAACTTATTTTTGTCCATGTAAACTTATTCTCCCCCTTTTTGTCATACATCAAAAAGGGTTATGAAAAACATGTCTATTCAATAATACAAACATTAAGTTCTCCACAAATAAACGAAAATCTAGCAAAATCAAGAGGTTTAGTGAAAATATCGGCTAGTTGTAAATCCGTGAAAACATAATCAATATCTATATCACCTTTCTCAAAATGATCTCTAAGAAAGTGATATCTAATCTCAATGTGCTTGGTCTTACTATGTTGATTTGCATTCTTAGTCATGTGTATAGTACTAGTATTATCACAAAATATTTTTATATGATCAAAGTGCAAATCAAAATCAAGGAGAGTATGTTTCATCCAAAGGACTTGTGCACAACAAGCCCCCGCGGCAACATACTCCGCCTCGGCGGTTGAGAGAGCTACGGAATTTTGTTTCCTAGAGGACCATGAAACAAGACAATTATCAAGAAATTGACATGTCCCACTAGTACTCTTTCTATCTACTCTACAACCCGCATAGTCGGCATCCGAATAACTAGTCATTGAAAAATCTATAGTTTTCGGATACCAAAGACCCATTCCAATAGTGCCCTTAATATAACGAATAATGCGTTTTACCACAATAAGATGAGACTCTTTAGGACACGATTGAAATCTAGCACAAAGACACACACTAAACATGATACCCGGCCTACTTGCCGTTAAATATAAAAGACTTCCTATCATGCTTCTATATAATTTAATATCAACATTTTTACCTTGTTCGTCCTTATCAAGCTTGGTTGTAGTTGCCATTGGAGTGTTGCAAGCCTTTGATCCTTCAAGCCCAAACTTCTTTACTAGCTCCTTTGCGTACTTGGCTTGGTTAATGAAGGTTCCGTCTTGCAATTGCTTGATTTGGAGTCCAAGGAAGAAATTGAGCTCACCCATTGAAGACATTTCAAATTCAAGTTGCATGACCTTCTCAAAATCCTTGCATAAAAGCTCATTAGTAGATCCAAAAATTATATCATCAACATAAATTTGCACAATTAAAATATCATTATCAACATGCTTAGTAAAAAGAGTTGTGTCTACTTTGCCTTTAACAAAATCATTTGAAATGAGAAAACTAGAAAGCCTTTCATACCAAGCTCTTGGAGCTTGTTTCAATCCATACAAAGCTTTATCAAGTTTAAAAATAAAATCAGGATGAACATGATCAATAAAACTGGGAGGTTGAGAAACATAAACTTCTTCATTAATAAAACCATTCAAAAATGTACTTTTCACATCCATTTGAAAAAGTTTAAAATTTTTAAAACATGCAAAAGCTAGTGTCATCCGTATGGCTTCAAGCCGTGCTACGGGTGCAAAGGTCTCCTCAAAGTTAATTCCCTCAACTTGAGTGTAACCTTGGGCCACTAACCTAGCTTTATTCCTAATGACATTTCCGGACTCATCCATCTTGTTTCTAAAGATCCACTTAGTACCAATTATTGGTCTATCATGGGGCTTAGGAACAAGGTGCCAAACTTGGTTGTGCTCAAATTGATTGAGTTCCTCTTGCATGGAAAGCAACCAATATGGGTCCGTCTCGGCTTCGAGAATGCCTTTGGGTTCAAAATGAGAAATGAAAGCAAAGTTACCACATAGGTCATGGAGTTTGGAGCGCGTAGTGACTCCTCTAGATGCATCACCCAAGATGAGCTCCTTCGGATGATTTGTAGCGTATCTCCAAGCTTTAGGAAGCGGTTGAGAGCTTTCCTCCTTATCCTCTTGAACTTCACCAATAGGATCTAGCTTTTCTTCTTGAGCGGGTGAGTCCTTCAAGGATAGTCTCTCCATGTCTTCACCTAATGGTTCAATCTCTACAACATTCTCAACAACCACATTAGATTCTTCAAATTTAACATGCATGGATTCTTCTATGGTAAGTGAAGATCTATTGAAAACTCTATATGCTTTGCTAGTAGAAGAATATCGAACAAAGATAGCTTCATAAGCCTTAGCATCAAATTTACCCAATTATCCTTAGTATTCAAAACAAAACACTTGCATCCAAAAACTTTGAAATATGCAACATTAGGTTTTTCTAGAATGATACATTTCAAAAGAAGTTTTTGAAGAATTTTTGCATAAATAAATACGATTCGATATATAGCATGCGGTGTTTACGGCCTCGGCCCATAAATATTGAGGGAGGTCATACTCACTTATCATTGTCCTAGCCATCTCTTGAAGTGTTCTATTTTTCCTTTCTACAACTTCATTTTGTTGTGGAGTTCTAGGACAAGACATTTCATGCTTAATTCCCTTTTCATCACAATAAGTCATGAAGAGTTGGTTAATAAACTCACCACCTCTATCACTCCTTATTCTCAAAATCGGAAAACCCTTTTCTTTTTCAACTCTTTTTCGAAAAATCTTAAAATGAGAAAAAGTTTGATCTTTATGTTGCAAAAGAAAACCCAAGTAAAACGGGAGAAATCGTCAACCAAAACAAATGCAAATCTACTTCCATTTAAACTCTTAGTTTTAGTTGGTCCAAAAAGATCCATATGAATTAATTCTAAAGGCCTAGTTGACATGATATCCTTGATTGGTTTAAAGGAAGACTTGGTTTGTTTCCCAAGTTGGCACGCACCACAAATGCGGTCTTTCTCAAAATTCAAGTAAGGTATACCCTTCACCAATTCCTTTGAATTAATCCTAGAAATATGATCAAAAGATGCATGTCCCAGTCTTCTATGCCAAAGCCAAGAATTTTCATCAAAAGCATTCAAGCATTTAGTAGAACAATCTAAATTGAGCATGTCAATAATATAAATATTATTATCACGAAAACCGGTGAGAATACAAACATCGGATTTAACATCAAAAATCTTGCAAGAAGTATCATCAAAAACAACTTTAAGTCCACGGTCACAAAGTTGACTAATGCTAAGCAAATTATATTTTAAACCATCTACTAAAACAACATTCTCAATAATAGGAGATGCACCAATTTGAATGTTACCTATACCGATGATAGTTCCTTTGGAGTCATCCCCGAAGGTGACGGTGCCACCTTCCATGTACCTTGATAGGGTTGTGAAGTTGTTGATGTCCCATGTCATGTGTCTTGAACAACCACTATCAAGGTACCACCGCTCCCTACGTCTTGGAGCTTTGGTGTGTACCTACATCAAACAATTTAAGACTTGATTTTGGTACCCACATTTTCTTGGGTCCTCTAGGGTTAGTGTCATGAACCCAAACAAGATTATTTGTTCTATTTAGTTGATCATAGCAAAACTTAGCTAAATGTCCATTTTTACCACAATATGTGCATCTATACACTCTACCATATTTAAAAGCATAATGAGTGTGTGATTTGTGAGCATGGGCATTGTGAGCATGAACATGAGACGTGTTAGGTGTAGTGTGAGTATGAGGAATCTTAGCATGAGATGTGTGTTTTTTAGAAAATTTTTCTTCAAGTTTCTTAGTATTAAAGGCACAATCTTTTAAAACTTTTTCAAAATCATTCATTTTGGATTTAAAAGAAGAAATTTCTTTTTCATCAATAATAGGGGATTTAGCCTTACAAGAACTCTTGTAGGCACAAAATTCTTTTTGCATGGAAATGAAATTAGAAGAAATATCATCTTTTTCTTTAGAAACAATGGCAAGTTGATTCTTAAGAAAAGCAACTTCTTTTTGTAATTTTAAGCATTCAAGTTTCTTGTTATCATAAGTTTCAGAAAGTTCTACAAAAGCATGCACTAGAACTTCCTTACTTACATCATCATCTTCATCATCAATGGATTGAGAGGTTACCTTGGGTGTGTTTGCCATGAAACATATATTAGCTTGATCCACCTCCTCTTCGGACTCGCTTTCCGAATCCCACGTAGCTTTGTAAGCTTTCTTTTCCTCCGGCTTCTTTGGCTTGAAGGAGGAAGTCATTTTCTTCTTGAACTCCGGACAATCCGCCATGATATGTCCGGGTTTGCGGCAATTGTAGCATATGATCCTCCGCTCCTCTTTGCCTTCAAATTTTCTCCGGAAGTTGAGCTTGTTCTTCCGGTACATCCTCTTGACGTTGCGAACAAGTAGAGTAAGCTCCTCATCTTCTTCTTCGTCATCTTCATCGTCATCATTGGTGGATGAAGTCTTGAAGGCTATGGATTTCTTCTTTGAAGTAGTGGCCTCTTCTCTTGCCTTCTTCTCCATCTCATGGGTCTTTAGGTTTCCAATGAGACTAATGAGGTTCATCTCGTCCTTGTCGTTCAACTCCTTCAAGGTGGTGGCCTTGATCTCCCATGATGAAGGAAGAGCCCGAATTACTTTCCGCACCTTTTGATCGTTGGAGATGTCATCACCTAAGGAAGAAAGACTATTAGTGATTTTAGTAAACCTTGTAGTCATACTATCAATAGACTCATCATCAAGCATTTTAAATGACTCATATTGGGACCTCAAGAGATCTATTTTAGCTCTTTTGACTTGTGAAGTCCCCTCGTGTGTGACCAATAAGTGTTGCCAAATCTCATAGGCGGATTGGCAATGAATTACCCGTGTAAGGTCATCCTCATTCAAGGCGGTTAATAGGGAGTTTTGGGCCTTGGAGTTAGCCTCATATAGTTTAAAGTCAAGGTCGGTCCAAGTGCTCTCATCACCATCGGGTGCTTCATAGGGTTTGGTCAAGGACTTGGCTACTAAGCTACCCAAAGATTGCAAAAATATAGTCATCCTAACCTTCCAAATGGGAAATTGAGGCCATCAAATTTAGGTGGGGATTTAATGTTGTCGGCCATGTTTACTAGTGATGAATGAATGAAATGAAAATGTTGATTAGCAAGTTTTAAGGATCTCTCTATGGATGTTAAGCCAAACCTAGAGTTCAAGCTCTGATACCAATTGAAAATCACTTAGAGGGGGGGTGAAAAGGTGATGATGCTAAACAAAGGGCAATTTAAAAATTAGAGCTACAACAATCACCAATCAAGAATCACAAGATGAATGCAAGCAATTAAGTATGACAATGAATATGATGAGCAATTAATAAGTGCAAGCAAAGTAGAGTAAGGAGTGTAAGAACAAGAAAAGTAAACCAATCGCAAACACAAGGATATGTTATCGAGGTTCGAGCACCCAGCTCTACTCCCCGTCTTCCCCAGAAGGATTCCGACCACTTCCACTATCACAAAGATCTCAAATACAATGGAGTACCCAACTCCTACAATCTCAAGTACAAGTAATTTCCTTGGTAGTCAAAAGACCACAAACTCTCTCTTTCAAATATCTCTTCCCTTACAAAAGTCCTTAGAGAATATTGAGTAGGAATGAAGCTCTTGTTGTAAGTGAAGAAAGAGAATTAAATCAGAGAGTATTTGAAAACCCTTCAGAAAATTAGTGAGAAATTCAGCACAAAAACCAAGAAACAAGTCTCTTTTGAAAGCCTTAAACTTTTGAATTTTCTAGCAAAAATTGTTGTAACCAATCTCTCCCCAAACACCCCTATTTATAGGAGAGGGCTAGGGTTTAGGGATAAAACATAATTACTGATGTTTAGGAGGTAATTAGATCAAAATATATCCTTAAACGAATTTTAAACACAAAAGACAAAAATAAACAGCTCACTTAAAATCTGCCCGTTACTGTTCAACGGACACATCGGTCGACTGGGCCGGTCGACCGGTAGTTCAAAAATTCGACCGTTATAGGCCAGCGGTCGACCGACCCGGTCGATTGAGAAAACCTGTGAGCAAAAACAATATCTCGGTCGACCGCCCCAGTCGACTGGCAGACATGCACACGGATACGTGCATCTGCCAGGACCGCGGTCGACTGGTCCGGTCGACCGGACCAGACTGACACAGACTAGGTCGACTGCACCGGTCGACCGGATCAGGTCAAAAATCAATTTTAGAAATGAAAACAAAGAGGATTTTTGTATAATTTATAACGATGTATCTGTAGGCAAAAACAAAGAGGATTTTTGTATAATTTATACTTTTGAACAGGGAATAGTATAAAATATAAAGATGTATCTGTAGGCAAAAACTTGTAGGCAAAATATTTTTGTATAATTTATAAGAAATTATTTTGGAATGAGCATGTGCGCAAAAACGTGTGTGATAGAGCTTCAAACCTATCCACTATTCTTTAACATACTATAAACTGAAAAACAAATTACATGAAGACTTCTTGTGCTATCTTCAAGTCTTTGAGCCATCCAATGCCTTGCTAGAGCCTTCTCTTCTATGATCCTTCCTTGATGTGCAATTTGCCTTCCTTGCTTTGTGGAACTTAGAAGTTCTTGCAATAGCTAAGCGAATGGTCTCTAAACATGGTACAAACCTGAAACTTATCTTGAATAGACTCATTAGTACCAAATAGCACTAATTTGGTTTGTCATCATCAAAACACAAAACAATTGGAGAGTGTAACCTCTTGGGCCAACAGAACCTTCGTTTTTCTTCACAAAGATTTCAATACAAACCTTGAACGCTTCTATCGCTAACCCTCCTTGTGGATCATGACCCGCATAGCCACTTGTTATCGCGGTAGAATTGAGCACCTTACACATCTCTATCCTAAATCTGAAATTCTGTATTTTGTGTGCAGGTTCAAGCTTAATCAGTAGGCGATGAATGACAGAATGAATCATCATCTTCGTTCATAATATCACCATGCTCCTCCACTAAGGGAACTTCTTCATTTAAGAATCTATCATGTATCGGGTCGGTGACAATAATATAATTATGCAGGACGCAACAGGTAAAAATAATATCCACTTGACTCAAAAATAGGTGATAAGGCTTCGCTGATAAAATCTTTAATTTATTCTTTAAGATGCTAAATGTGGACACTATTTTAGTTCGAAGAAAGGAGTATCATAGGTTGAATAGCTCTTTCTAGTTTTATGCCCTACTTATTCCTTCATATGATATCTAACCGATCGGTACGGGGATATGAACCCAGGCATCGTGGTATAACCAGCATTACATAAATAGTACTTGCCTACATGATGTCAATTATTAGCGTATTAGTAATTAATTATTAATTATAATCGATAATCAAATACGATTAATTTTTTAACAGACCATCATAGAGCCTGAGACCTCTTGCTGCGGTAAGGACGAGGCAGCTTTCAGCATGGTTAAATCATTAGCAGAATCCTCCCAACTAGCTAATATGTAAGTGAAGAGCTTGTTAGGCAAAGTTGTTGCAAGTACATTCTGAGTGGGACATTTTTGGCCTTAAAAACGGGCAACAAGTTCTGTAGGGACCGTGACATCAATATGTGTGTTGTCAATCAAACTGATGCAGTCTTACAAAAAAAATTGCACAACTTAATAACTCAGGTTTAACTAATTGAGGGTGGAGTGGGAATTAAATGAGTGACAGGGGAACTTATCGCAAAATAAGGATACCATAATAAGGAACTTTCCACCTCCAGTGGGGTTTGATTAGGTTCCTGCTTCATGAATTGATTTCGTAGAATAGAAATTGCACCTAAAATCTTAATGAAGTATCTTCTGATAGTTTTTCCAAATCTAATGAAGTCTACCCTCATCATTCTGTTCTTTGACTTTTGCCCGGCAATGTAAAGAAACATGGCCAACTGGTCCTCTATCGACATGTGAATAGTGTCCTATAGTAGATAGCTTTCCTTCATGATCTGAGCCAAACGGAAGATTGTTCATGATCTGAGCCAAACGAAAGAATGTTACCTTACACATCCTAAGGTAATCTGTGCAACTAGTGCTAGACCCGTTCAAAGTATGATTTATGTATGCGTGCTATATAGATCCCTAGTTCGGATGGTTCACGCGGGATAGGCATGCGGTGAGGATGATATAACATGCCAAAATACGTCACAAGCATTATGATAATCGCTGACGCGACAGCACAACACAACCTCATGTTTTTCTCTTTCTCATCGTCCATCTACAAATTATTTTTCCACACCAAACTAGTTAACATTTAATTAATGAAATGACAAATCAATCAGTTAAAAAAATTGTTGCAACAACATCCAACACAAAGAAACCCAAGATTACATGGCAACATTGCAAAATCTAGCACGCAGGTGATTAGAAGGCAACAAGGCAATTAGTAACAAGGCATGAAGCATAGTTAATTAGGCATCAAGCCAAAAGCACCAAGCCAACTCAGTCGGTGTCCTATGATTGAAACATTGGAGTACTTGATTTAGTTAAAATATATGGATTAACGTTAGTCATGAATATTGGTTATGAAGGCTAAAGCAAATTAACCCACCACCTTGTAGAAATAGGGAAACCTTTGTTGAAATATTCACTGTCAAAACATCATTACCTAACAACTGCAGTGGTCATGAACGGGGGTAAATGATATTATAGCAAAAAAAATATCAAGCTCAAACAAATATTATAGCAAAAAGATATTGAAGGTGTTATAGGAAAAATAATATTGAAGCTATTGTAGAAAAAAAAAATCATTGTTTAACAAAGAGACCAATCATAAGCTATTGAAGCATCAGGCTCAAACAATCAATTGGAGCATGCAATAAAACATGGACAGAGAACATACCAATAAAACATGCAATTTAAAATATGAACAAAGAACATTATACATGCAGTAAAATATGGACAGAGAACATTATCCACCAATATACATGCAATTATCAGGAGCAACATATAAATAGAACATTTTCCACCAGCTTGCAAACAACCAATCGGAGCATCAGAAGCAGCATATGCATGCAATTTAATAGACACACTAATCATAAGCGCACACACTTAACCAACTAAAGAGAGTATTGAAAAAGTTTAAGGAATTTTACCTGAGATGCAAATAATTAATGTCCCAGTGAAAGTTTACTCCATAGGAAAGAGATGACCAAAGTCGGTACAAGGAGACAAGTTTGGAGATGGCTCAGGCTCAACGCTTAATTCATCATTGCTGTCAAGCCATGGAGGTCAATTCCAACATTCACAGTCGTTAAATACCATTGCAATTGGATGAATAGCATGAAGCAACGGCTGGATCCAACCATTTGTATTTTTCAAGAGAGATGAAGGGCAGAGGTTCAGATTCTTCTCATTATAACTGCTGCAGCCATGAGTTCATAACTCCACAGTGATTTGGTGAGCAAGACTGACAAAGGAAAGAAATAAGTAAGTAAAAGAAAATCTAAAAGTCAGAAAGCTTTATTGAGCAACAGAAGGCAAATTGATCTTCACATTAACATCTGCTCTCAAGCAATTAGAAGGAGACCCACCGTCGGTTGCACAGATTCGGTCAAGAAGACACAAGGGAAGTGCATATATGACTGTGTGAAGCCAGAAATTTACCTTCTTGTGCAGAAAAATTAAATTTTTAGAAGGTCAATAAGGACGCCGCTTAAGAACAAAAAGAGTGAACTGTGGTCAATAAGGATGGGAGGGGAGGCTCAGGTAAACATACCAACAGAGCACAAAAGAAGGGGAAAGAGAGTTAAAAACTGAAAATTTTAAGACAACTGACGTTGTTGTGTGAGAACAGGAGAGATGAGATCTGAGAGCGCAGCGGAAAAAAATAAGAGAGTAACCCTAACCAATGAATCACAAGAAATTAAAAAAAGGAAAAGATTTGTCAGAAATTGAGTGGTCTCAGGAGCTGGAACCTCAGAGCCTTTTTACAAAGCCACTTCACGCATTTTTCAAATACAAACAAACATACTTAGAAAAACTACTGCACCCCACAAAATGACGGGCATACAAACAGCTTTCAAGAAATCTGCTCGGGAGGGCGTTGGATACTGTAACAGCCAAGACACGTGTGAAAGTATACCTTGTACCCCCTCACTCTTTTCTTTGACAGAAATAAAAACAAGAGAAAGCTAAAGAGAGAGCAAAGGTTAGCTCTCCCCATTACCCAAAATTCAAACACTGTGCTCCTCTCTCTCTCTCTCTCTCTCCCCCCTCCCGTTTCCTTAGAAAACCATTTCCTCCTTTCTCCTCCCCAAAAACTTTTTTTTTTCTTCTTTTTTCCTTCTTCTAGCTATCTAGCTATGATGAGAAACAACAATAACAACACTACTGCACAAGCTAGGGTTTTCTCCACTTCTTCTTCTTCCTCTTCCTCAAGGTTCTACTTCTCCGCCGCCTCCTCTTCTGTCCTCCCTCAAACCCCAAGAAGGACAATGGAGGAAGTGTGGAAAGACCTCACTTTACCTCCCAATCCCCCAATTTCTTTACAAAAGCCTAACCCTAACCCCTCCCACTCTTCACTTAGGGGTGTCATTCTTAAAGATTTTCTTGCTGGCCCAATCAAGGAGACCCCTGCAACAGACTCTTGCCCTGATCATAATCATGAGGAGTTCTCCTTCCCTCTGCCTCCCACTGCTCTTAGTTTGAACTCTGGTTTTGATTTTGAGTACAATAATATTAGTGCTAATTCTAATTGTGGGAGTCGCCAGCAGCCATCTCATGATCATCATCACACTGATCCTTTTGTTGTTCCTCATCCCTCGGCCTTTTCCGATGCCGTGATTGGCTCCCCGCAGACTGTGGGGTTCTTCTCTTTCTGCAGCCCCAAGAGACGAGTTCTTGAGAGTTCTTGCAGCGGCGACGATCGCAGACACAAGCGCATGATGAAGAACAGGGAGTCTGCTTCGAGATCCAGAGCGAGGAAACAGGCATACGATCTCTCTCTCTCTCTCTCTCTCTCTCTCTCTCTCTCACACACACACACACACACACACACAGAAGCTAAGCTTTTCACAGCTGAATTTATTCAAAGTTGAAAAGTAGAGCTAGCCTAAATGGCCCAAGTTGGAAGAATCGGTCACAGATTATTAATTGCTTATTAATTCTAATTAATATCATACATTAATAATGAGTCAACTCTCTACACTAAAAATGGGCGGACATAATACAACAAAAAAAAAATGTGATCTTGTTCATCTTTGTATATTCTAATTAAGATTATGAAGTCTTTGATTTGTCCAAGGCAGGCATACACTAATGAGTTGGAACTGGAAGTGGCACATCTGGCAGCAGAGAATGAGAAGCTCAAGAAACAATATGAGGAGGTAATTATTATTAATATTTTTATTTTTATTCTTTTCTAAAATAAGAACCCTTGTGTCAAAATACACCCCCTCCTTTTCTCTATATGGAGATATAAATATCCTTTCTTTCTTTGGTTACTTGCTCATGTATTTCTTCTCCTCGTATGTGCAGCTACGTCTGGCAATGGCTGCTCAGCCGTCAACAAAAAAGAGCCTGCACAGAACCTCAACATCCCCATTTTGAGAAAGCAAGCAGGAACAAATAGCTAGCAAAAGTAGCAGTAATTCTCACCCAACCCCTACCTTTTTTTCTTTTCTTGTTTTGCTCTTTGCTTCTTTCTTTCTTGTAATGGGTTTGTGTTTGTTCAGAAATAGAAATGTGAATGTGATCCCCTCTCCCTTCAACTGTATCCTTCCTTTGTATATTTGTATATTTGGTATGTATTTTATCATGGGCATGCTTGTGTTTTTTTGGGGGTACACCTACTAATAAAGCTAAAAATATGTCATGATAGCTAGGCTAATATAGCTAGCTAGCATACCTAAAGAGAAGAAGAAGCAAGAATTTTTGTTTTTCGTCTGTTGCCTGAAAAAGATCAGACACTGTGGGAGGAGCTGACGGGACTTTTCATCCATTTTGGTATTTCTTTGGAATTTTTAAAATTTAGATTACAAACAACAACAACTAAACTCATTTGTCTCAAGTGTACATTGGTAGGCTATATGAGCTAAAAGAGAATTACGTTGGATCGGACACATATGTCAACTTTCTTCACACATTTCTGTTGAGCAATATGTCTTCACTAAGAGTTTTAGCCTTTATATCTTGTTGTATTACTTTCATTTATGTTTTTTTGGCTCTCCTCTGTGTTCTTTTAACTTGTCTTAATTTGATACGCTCTACTTATCGGACTGACGTATTTGTAAGACTATGTCGCACCTGATCAAATCATCATAAATAATTTTTTAAAATTTAAATTTTTGTTATTATTTATTACTTATTATTTTGAGTTCATGTCCCATAAAAAAAAAAAAAAAAAACGCTAACTGCGTTTGAAGTCAGCCACACTTATTATACATTGAATTTTAATTGCACTTGAAGTCAACCTCACTTATTATACAATGAATTTTTTTGTAATAGAATTAATTTCACGTGTTAACAGGAGACCCGTTTTTTACTGCAAAAGGCAGTAACCACTGATTTTTTTTTTTTTTTTTCGGTTGTGGAACGAGACTGGGACCACGGGACAAATAGGGTTTGTACGTTGTTTAAAGGGGACTTGATTGGACCCTGACGCATCAGCAGCACAACGTGTCGAGTTTTGAAAGGTACTAGGATTAGCTTGAAGTTAATTTGCGGTCAAAGTTTGGTGTAATCTTAAGGCATAATGGTTTGGTGCAAAGTGGGCTTGGAAGTTGGGTTCTTTTGAATTTGCGGGTCTTATAACTTTTTTCTCACGGGTGTTTGTTTGATAGAAAATGAGATGGAAATTTTTTTGGGTTTGTTTTTAGATTCTCAGAGAGTTTGAGTTGTGTCAAAAATTTTCTAAGATAAAAAAGTGTGTTAAAAAGTTTTTCAATATTAGTATTTGTGCTTCTGAATCCCTGTGTACACTGGTTGTATGCACATGAGTCATTGTGGGTAGGTAAAAGTCCAAAATACCCTTCTGTCAAATATGTCCCATGTGTACAATTTTAATAAAGAGAGGAGAGAGGGGGGGAGGGAGAGAAGAGGAGCAATATCTGTGAAGATCTTGCGAGCCCAGCGAGCTTCCCGAGTCTCTCCGATCAGAGCGAGCTCCGTGAGCCTCTGCGCTCCCGATCTGTGAAGATCGCAACAGCTCTGGCGATCTCCGTGAAGATCATAACAGCTTCGGCGAGATCTGCCCTCGCGCCACCCCCGAATCGTCCCCAATCGCAGCTTCATGAGCTCTAGTGAGATCCGTGAACCCCCGATCCGCCCCCGATCCGTGAAAATCGTAGCAGCTCCGGCGTAGAGCTCGTCTCCTTGGTCGAGGCTCAAGTGAGCTCCTCGTGCAAGGCTCGTCTCCCCAGTTCCTCGTGCAGGACTCATAGAGGATGAAGTGGTGCAGGGTTTCGTCAAGAATTTATTAGGGCAATTTTTTTGATGTAATTTTTTTGACATTTATTTGGAGTTTGGATTAAAGTATGATTATTAAGATTTTGAATTGTAATTTTTCTGAGTTTTTTGAAGTTTACTCAATTTGATGATAATAATGCTAGTATTTGTGATTAATTTATAATCTTAAAGGTGGATTAATTTGTGATGGGCTTACTGAATTTAAGAATATCAAATTAGGGGTGATAAAATTTTTATTTGTAATGAATTTGTGATATAAAAAAGAGTGGACAAAAATTTGTGAATTGTACTGTTCACTTTTGAGTTTTTCTGTCAACGTATTGAATAATTTGGCCACTTTCTTAACTTTCTGTCCAGCATTAAAAAATTGGACAAAAAGAGAGTAAGATGGATATAAAAAGAGAAATTTGGACAGAAATTAACAAAGGGCAGAAAGGGAGTGAGGTGGACATAAAAAGAAAAGTGGAATAGAAATTGACGAAAGGTGGACAGAATGAAAGTAGGCGGATATAAAATGAGAAGTTAGACAGAAATTGACATAGGTGGACTGAAAGAGATTAAGGCGAACATAGAAGATCATATTTTATGTCATGCAGTATAGGATAGTTAAATTACCTAAATGCTCACAGGAAAGTGGAAACATTCAAGCGAACTTATGCCCCAACGCTATATCCTATTTCTGATTTGGACAAGCCAAAGGTATCATTCTCCAATATTTTGTCCACCTTTAGTATGTTTTTGTCTACTTTTTTGACATTGTGTCCACATTTTTGAGTATATGTTCATATTTTGGAATATACATCCAAATTTCAGAGTATATGTCCAAATTTCGGAGTATATGTCGTTCTTTTCAAGTAAATGTCCACATTTTCGAAAATATGTCCACCATATGAATATATGTCATTTTTGTTTCATTACTATCCATTGTTTATACTTTGGTACTAACTTATATCTCGTACATGTAACGAAAGAGACTCTACAAATAAGACCTCTAGTAACGAAGAAGCGTCGTGGGAAGAACAAAACAAGGTGAATTAACAATTGATTTGTAACGCGTCCGATTGTGTGCAATAGATGCCAGAAAGATGGAGACAATTGTCGTACTTGCAGCTCTATATCCTATTCCCAATTTGGACAAGTCAAATATATCATCCTCCAATATTTTATCCATCTTAGTATGATTTTGTCCACTTTTTTGACATTGTGTCCACATTTTCAGGTATATGTTCACATTTTGGAATATTTGTCCACATTTAAGAATATATGTCCAAATTTCAGAATATATGTCCATATTTCAGAATATATATCGACATTTTCAAGTAAATATCCACATTTTCAAAAATTTGTCGATCTTATGAAATATATGCCATTTTTTTTCATTCCTGTCCAATATTTATACTTTGGTACTAACTTACGTCTCGCACAAGTAACAGAGGAGACTTTACAAATAAGACCTCCAGTAACAAAAAAGCATCGTGGGAAGAACAAGATAAAGCGAATCAACAATCGATTTGATTGTGTACAGTAGTTGTCAGAAAGATGGACACAATCCTCGTACTTACAACGCTATATCCTATTCTCGATTAAAACAAGCCAAATATATCATATTCCAATATTTTTTCCACCTTAGTATGATTCTGTCCACTTTTTTGACATTATGTCAACATTTCCGAGTATATATCCAAATTTTGGAATATTTGTCCACATTTAGGAATATATGTCCAAATTTCGGAATATATGTCCACATTTCAGAGTTTATGTCAATGTTTTCAAATAAATGTCCACATTTTCAAAAATATCTCCACCTTATTAAATATATGCCATTTTTTTTTTCATTACCATCCAATGTTTTTACTTTTGTACTAACTTATGTCTCGCACAAGTAACAGAGGAGACTCTACAAATAAGACCTCCAGTAACGAAAAAGCGTCGTGGGAGAAACAAAACAAGGCCAATCAACAATCAATTTGTACAACGCCCGGTTATGTCCAGTAGATGCCGGAAATTAATAATAAAGATAAACAAACAAATAAGTGAAAAATAAATAAATATTCAAATGTTAAATAATTTTTGTTTTATAAACAATAGAGGTTAAATGATTTATAAAATAATTCATTAATTATTTTTTGTTTTCATTTATTTTTATTTTTTAAATATTTAAATGATTTCTTTTATAAATATTTTGATCAAGTTAATAAAATTTTTTAAAGTGGACAAATAACAATTGAAGTGGACAGTAAAACAATTGCTTTAAGAATTTTGAGTTAAACAGTAAAACAATTAAAGTAACTGTCATCAAAGATTCTATAGTGCATCATGTGGGCCAATTAAAGGACAAATGACAGTACATGGGTCAATTAAAGTAAGGGTAAAATGAGCAATATGAATATACACCAAACTATGTACTGAGACAGGGACCTGCAAATAAAGAAAACTAGGACAAAGGGCTTTTTGACCTAAGTTTTTTCTTCATGGAGTTTTTGACACACAAACTTCTTGGGGGCCTAAAGCAATTTTTTTCTTGTTTGGATATGTTAGCCTTTTAGTCTAAATTGAGAGGAAAATATTAAAAAAATTGACAGCTTCAAAATGATGCCCTCCACAGCTTTTTTGAGAAATTCTGATGCTGTCAATTTTTTAATTTCAAAATTTCGTGCCAAACAGACTCTTATTGGGTGTTAACACATTTTTTGAAAAAGGGGTTACGATGAGGTGTCATCAGATGTTATTTCAGACCTTCTGACACCACTTAGGATATTATTAACACTCCTTGACACTTATGCTAACTCCTGTTATTGGTACCAATCCAATTAAGCAGGGATTGTACAACACATTATTACAAGTATTATTGTGTTTGTTTAGGGATTGTTTGTCTGCCTTGAAAACGGGCGAAAATTAATTTTTTTCTCTTTAGCTCTGACATGTGAGCTCCATGAATATTTTCTCACCTTCACTTTATTTATTTGTTGCGAAACTGAGAAGGAAAAGTGTGTGAGATTCATGTGAGAACTTCAGTTTTTTAGCACTACAGTATTGTATAAGAATTTCAAGCTAAAAACATAAAAAATGCTTGAAAACTGAATGCGGGCCTCTACGTTCGTTTTTTTTCCCAAACACCCAAACATAACCTTAGTTGAAAAACTAGAACATTGTATTCTAGATAAGAGTGAAGCCAGAGATCATCCGTACATTCAACAACTTCATAATCTCTTCAAAGAAGATGGCTGCCTCTTTTCATAACTAGCTAAACTTTTTGAAATAATTATTAGTCAACTCATTGATAAAGAACATATAACTTCTATCTTTTTATGTCACTTTATCATTTTGAACGAACATTTTCTTACTATTTTGATGTATATACCTAAACTTGGAATGTAGGCTTTGAGAATGTTATGGTTGTTTTTGAAGGAGAAGTCAAGAAAAGTTAGTGGACTTTGAATCTGGAAAAAGGTTCAAAAAATTAGAAAGAGAGGTCTTCCAACTTCTAGAACATAAAAATGTATCCTTATAACCTCCACGAAAGCGAGGGACACAAACTTCGCTTTGGTGTTTGATCGGTCACATATATTGCATATTTGTTGTCATATTATTATGTTTATTATCTAATAAATCCTATTACTAAAGTCTTATTTTTCTTTATTAAGTGCAGACCCATTGCTTAAGGAAAGGGAAGAAAAACAAGCCCAAAAGCCCATCAAGTTCTGATTTAATTCAGAATTAATTCGAAATCAGAAGATCAGAGCAGATTATGGCAGAGCAGGGAGGTTGAAAATCGGTTAATTTGGTTTTATAAGAATCCAAATCAGTTAGCTTGAGAATCACCAAAGATCAGATTAGAATCAGAGCCAAACAGTGAATCCAGCCAGACAAAAGGGAGCCAAAACCCATGCCAGCCAGATCTCTGCCAGGATGTGGCCATTTGGCCACATCCTGGCCGCGGATCCGCGGCTTGTTGGCGGAGATAAGGGGAGCGTTTGCTCCCCTTATCTCCTCACTCCTTTCCCTCTGGGTGTTTGCCTATTAAAGGCAGGGTTTTGTACTGAAAAAGGTAGCGAAGACTAGGATTAAATTTCTTGTTCATTTTTAAGGTTTAGGTTCTTTGTTAAATAGTATAGAGAAGTTGTATCTCTGTTTTCTAATTTGTAGTTCAGTACAAATACCAGTGAGATAGAGGAATAGAGTGATTGTAATCTGAAGATTGAAGTAACATCAATAAAGGTTCAAAGTATCTCTTCTTCTTCTCCAATTCACGGATATGTCTTATTTTGCTTCCATGTCTTGTTTTGCATTATTAATGAGCAGCTAAACTTGTTTTCTGGGCTCACTAATTAATCTCTTCTACCTCCTTTCTCTCAATTGATTTTTTTATGAAAGTGACTCTCTTGAATCATAATAATGCCTGAGTTAAACCTTGTTTTTGAAAGCTCATGAGGATGCTTTTCTTTTAAACTTGGATTTTTAAAACACAAATATCTTTAAGATGTTTTTATTCCATACTTGCTTCTTCGCGCTTGATGGTTTAACATTCTCTTTTAATGACGTGTTGATTGGTTGCTAATGTTGCATATTTAATATTACATTTCCATACTTATTTTAGAATAAAAGCCTACATTGTCCTAATTATTTGTCTAATTTATTTGCAGGCCCAATCCTTAAGGAGATGAAGAGAATGAGCCCAAAAACCCACCAGAATTCTGAATTAAATCAGAATTAATTCGCACTCACAAAATCAGGGCAAAATCATGAAGTTGAAACCGGTTGAGAAGAATCCTCTCAGAATCGATCGGTTAAAGCCAAGAATCCAAGGTCATTTCGTCAGAATCCGGAGCTCAAACGACAAAACCAACAAAGGATAAAGGCAGAAGAAACCCCCGGAGAGACCCACCAACAGGGTGTGGCCATCTGGCCACACCCTGGCCGCGGAAACGCGGCTTGGGCCGCGTTTCGCGGCTTTGTTGGGGAGTTAGGGGGAGCGTTTGCTCCCTCGACCTCCCCGGGATTCTGGTTGTTGGATTTTTGGCCTATAAAAGGGCAATGGTTGTGCTGAAATTGGAGGCGAATGCAGATTAGGATTTAGCCTAGTTTTAATTCTTTATAGTTTAGGTTTTTTTTTTCTTATTATGTAATTTGTATGTAACTTAGGGTAGAAGAAGATTCATGTAAGTAAGAGAGAGGGGCTGATGTTGAGAGTGACACCGACGATGTACCCTACTCCTTTCTTTCATTGTCTCAGCAAGTAATAAAGGTAAATGCTTTGTTTGTTTTCTATTTTGCTTTACTTTACATTTGTTTTGCTTTCCTCTTCCTCTTCTACTTTACCTTGGTTGTATTTGTTGAGTGTACAAGTGAATTCCAAAGCAAGTATAACTAAGCAACGTGAGAGCCAGCGATAGTTCATGAAGACGTTCTCCTCTTCCAAGATCCGCATCACTTCGTTCTTCTTATGCTTGACGATATAATGTGCACGGGGACCGAGCTCGAGTTTATGATCTATGCGTTGAACGCCTCCGAAGCAAAGGTAGAACATGCAACGGTTTCCAGGTAAGTCATCACTCAACCTAGGTAAGTATTTCTACACTTTTCTTTCTTTCTTTTCTTTTACTTCTTTAGTATAGATCACCAACCATCTCCTCCAACTCTTTCTTCTCCATTTCATTGTACATAGTCGCTTTTATTGTTCTCTGATTTTTCACCTTCTTCATCTTTCATCTTCTTCTTAACTTTAACTATAACTTTCTTACTTCATTTTTATAACTTTAAAACAGAGAAGAACCTTCGCTTTTTTTCTTAACGATTTCAATAAAGAACCGTAAAGCTTCCATCGCAAACCCTCCTTGTAGATCACGACCCGCATAGCCACTTGCTATAGCGGAAGAATTGAGCACTTGCACATTTCCTTTCTTAAGTTCTATAATTTCGTATTTTGTGTGCAGGTTTAGCCTCAATCAAATTTTGGCGCCGTTGCCGGGGAGGGTAAAACGGTTTTTATTGAAATCTGAATTTTTATTGAAAATTTTTAGAACTAAACGAATTTTCTTCTCTGTTGCAGGTTACAGGGCAAGCAAAGCAGGAAAATAAGTTTGCAGTGACATACAAGTGGTATTGGGCCTCTGCTCTAGAAAGCAGAGACCCATTGCCCTCTGAATTGCCGTGTTTCCATGGCAAAAGCCGCGGACCCGCGGCAATAAAGAGCTAACTACTAACAGATTTTTATAGGGCTGCTAGCTTTGCAAATTCTAGTTTGCTGCAATCATTTATTTCTTATATGCCATCACAAAAACCTGCTAATAATCAACAGTAAAAAGTTTGTTGCAAAAGTTAAAAATTGATTAGACGTTTGCATTTTAGGCACGTGTCTTTTCAATTCATTTACTTTACTGTTGAAGAGTGCTGGAGCAAGGTACGTATGCATTGCATTTAGCATAGGACTCATTTCTTGGTTGATTTATATCGCTTTGAGTGAATCTTACATATCTTGTACACTTGCACAAATTGATCTTAAGGGCACTAACCCATTAACAAGATAAGGTGGGGATTTGATCACCCTTCCTTAGCCCAAAAATCACATTCCAAGCACTCACTAACCCAAGCCTAACTAAAATTGAGTAGACGTTGGCCCTAGGGACATCTCGGACTCAATTAGGAGATTATCCTACGGGGAAAAATGTTGGAATCTAACTCCTGCAAAATCAGTGTCTAAGAAAGGATTGAGGGCCGAAAGCCCGAAGGTTGGTGGTTATTTAATTAAGGAACGTCTTTGACGGAAAATCTCCACCAACCTTGCCCTGACCTGGCTGATTAGCTTGTGATTAAAGTCTACATTAGACCTCCCGTGGACAGTCTAACCAGTTAGGAGTCGTCTAGGTCCTAAGTCTACCCTAACTTAGGTTAGAATTTTTTTCTTTTTTGTTTGTTTATTTGTTTGTTTTTCTTTATTTGTATTCTATTGTGTGATATGGACTATAATAATAATTTTTCAACTACAATAATAATCCATATTACACACCGACTTCATTTTCGGATATTACCAACCCGGCATATCATAACTGTGACCAACCTAGTGTGCCGGATTGGTCTTATCCGAATCAATATGACCCATACCCCCCATCTAATAACTATAATTTTCATAATGATTTCAACTCTTCACCGAGTCAGTGGGGATTCACCTCCCCCGAGCATAATTTCCAACCACCTTGCCCTCCTTCTCCACCCAGTCCACATTATGTTCAAGATTCATACTCAGTTCCACCCGTCCAAAATAAGAAACCATCAATTATGGAAATGAGTATGCGTGAGTCCAAACACAAATCCCAAAATCTGATGGACTCACAATTTCACTACTACTTCTAAGACAATTCTTCATCTTTTCATCAAAACATGAAACTATCAACTATGAAAAGATGCTTGAAGCCATGACTCAGGCTCAAAACACTCGTAATCGTGACATAGATATGATGATCGAATCTCTACGTTCCCACCGTCCTGATGTCACTAACTATTCTGTTAGAGCCGAAGAGTCATGTAGTTTTGGAAATCAAGATTCCATTTCAGAACAACCATTTGAACTTGCCCAACCTCCAAATTTTGAAAAAGATATTGACAGTTTAGCAAGTTTTCCTTTTCCTGAAATAGAACTTGAAAATGAATATGATCCTGAACCCCAACTTAGTGATTCAATTCTATTTCCTGATTCAATTATGACTCCGGTATCTTCACCTGATTTTAATCTTTTTCCTGAGTCAACATTGAATCCTGTGCCAATTCATCATGAAATTGAATCACCTATTCTTGAGGATCATATTGAACTTGACCAATTATACAATTTTGAAAATCCTATTGACAAATTGGCAAGTTCTCAATTTTTTGATATTGAACTCAATGAGATATGTGACCTAGATTCTCAAATCTGTGATCCAGTTCAACCTTCTGAATCAATATTGACTCCTGTTGTGTTACCAAACTTGAGTAATATTTTAGAGTCAGTTTTGATTCTTCCACCTATCATTCCTGAACTGGAATCACCCACATTAAGTCACATTCCATTGTTAGAAAATACATGTGGACTAGAGTTTCAACTTCTTGACTTGGACCCGCTTCTTGAACCAATTTCGACTCTTGAACCTTTACTTGACTTAAGTTACCTTCCTGAGTCGGTATTAGTTCCTGTACTTCCTGAGTCCAAGTCAACTGTTCCATCATTTCATACTCCATTCTGAGACGAGGTGGTTGATAAATTTGACTCCGAAATCAATTATGAAATATGAAAATTAGATGGGGTAAAATATTTAATAAAGATCCTTTATGGATACATCTTTTTAGTGGGTTATATTAAAGTAATTTCTGGTGGGTTTCTCCTAGACCCAAGAAAAGTTGATTGGGCCGCGTTTCGTGGACCAATCAGACCACCACCGGAACCACCACCTTAAGGTAACCTTTTCCTTCCCTTTCATCTTTTTCATGCATCTATGCATTAATTCATACATTGAGGACAATGCATGAGATAGGTGTGGGGGAGGGTCTAACATAACTTTTCTTTTTCTTAAAAAAAAAAATTAACACTTTTCTTTACTTTTAAAAACTTTTTGAAAAATAGAAATAATATTTTGACTTATTTTTGTAAGAAATTAAGTTAATTTTAAGGAATAGGAAAATCCAAATTAGGATTTCTTATACTTGGTCAAAATACGATTATTTGTTTGATTTTTAGGGTTAGGAAGATAATTTGTCAAAGTAATTTAGTCTTGATCTTTACCTGATGAAATTTGCACACTTCATACACTTACACACTTAGGGTTCAAAAACAAAGATTCTTATGCCTTATATAAAAAAAAAGATAAACAAATCTAATTATTAATTAGCTAGGTGCTTTGGCCTAAGAAAGCCTTAGTATTTATGCAAAAGATAATTAGACGAGTTTGAAAAAAAAAAGAAAAAAAAGTCTAATTATTGATTAGCTAGGTGCTTTGGCCTAAGCAAGCCTTAGTATTTATGCGAAAGATGATTAGACAAGTTTGAAAAGAAAAATCCTCTGATTAAGCTGGGTATTTGTGCCTAATAAAGCATAAGTGTTCACGCCTAAAAGAGGTTCATATAATAAAATCCTTAGTTTTGTGGCCTTATTTGCTCGAGTCCTTAAGTCCTAGGGGTGTCTTCTCACCTGGTGCCCTAAGACCGTCTGGTTTGGGAGTCATCGATTAAGGCTCGTTACATGGGCAGATTAGAAAGCCTAATAAAACTAAGGAATAATACCACAAAAAAAGTATATATAAATAAGGCATAAGAGTTAGAGTTAATGAACCCTAAGTCAAAATTTTCACAGTCACAAGGTGCATATGACTTAGGGTAAAGTAATAGACTAGATGAGAAGTACAATTTGACTCCTTACTTTGATTGATAACAAATTTTTAAATAGAGACTAAGTTTAGGAATGAAAAAATTCGGCTTTCCTATAACTTATAGATTGCTTAGATCTTACAATCATATTTCAAATATTTTTTCTCTTTCAAAATGCTTTTCGAAAATACTAACTCTTTATTTCCCTTTCTTTATGGATTTTGTGGGTGTAATCCGCTGAAAACCCTCACGAGACAACACTCGTCCTCTAGGGGAAACCTAGAGGTTTAACGGCTTATTGCACATGCTCAGTGCAATCGCGTGACCTGCGAAAGTGGTCTAATAATCCTTAGTATAATTTAGTTGTTTTGCTCGAGGACGAGCAAAAGATAGGTATGGGGGTGTGATTGGTTGCTAATGTTGCATATTTAATGTTACATTTCCATACTTATTTTAGAATAAAAGGCTGCATTGTCCTAATTATTTGTCTAATTTATTTGCAGGCCCAATCCTTAAGGAGATGAAGAGAAATGAGCCCAAAAGCCCACAAGAATTCTGAATTAAATCAGAATTAATTCGCACTTACAAAATCAGGGCAAAATCATGAGGTTGAAACCGGTTAAGAAGAATCCTCTCAGAATCGATCGGTTAAAGCCAAGAATCCAAGGTCATTTCGTCAGAATCCGGAGCTCAAACGACAAAACCAACAAAGGATAAAGCCAGAAGAAACCCCCGGAGAGACCCACCAACAGGGTGTGGCCATCTGGCCACACCCTGGCCGCGAAAACGCGGCTTGGGCCGCGTTTCTGCGACTTTGTTGGGGAGTTAGGGGGAGCGTTTGCTCCCCCGACCTCCCCGGGATTCTGGTTGTTGGGTTTTTGGCCTATAAAAGGGCAATGGTTGTGCTGAAATTGGAGGTGAATGCAGATTAGGATTTAGCCTAGTTTTAATTCTTTATAGTTTAAGTTTTTCTTTTCTTATTATGTAATTTGTATGTAACTTAGGGTAGAAGAAGATTCATGTAAGTAAGAGAGAGGGGCTGATGTTGAGAGTGACACCGACGATGTACCTTACTCCTTTCTTTCATTGTCTCAGCAAGTAATAAAGGTAAATGCTTTGTTTGTTTTCTATTCTGCTTTACTTTATATTTGTTTTGCTTTCCTCTTCCTCTTCTACTTTACCTTGGTTGTATTTGTTGAGTGTACAAGTGAATTCCAAAGCAAGTATAACTAAGCTACGTGAGAGCCAACGATAGTTCATGAAGACGTTCTCCTCTTCCAAGATCCGCATCACTTCGTTCTTCTTATGCTTGACGATATAATGTGCACGGGGACCGAGCTCGAGTTTATGATCTATGCGTTGAACTCCTCCGAAGCAAAGGTAGAACATGCAACGGTTTCCAGGTAAGTCATCACTCAACCTAGGTAAGTATTTCTACACTTTTCTTTCTTTCTTTTCTTTACTTCTTTAGTATAGATCACCAACATCTCCTCCAACTCTTTCTTCTCCACTTCATTGTACATAGTCGCTTTTATTGTTCTCTGATTTTCCACCTTCTTCATCTTTCATCTTCTTCTTAACTTTAACTATAACTTTCTTTCTTCATTTTTATAACTTTAAAACAGAGAAGAACCTTCGCTTTTTTTCTTAACGATTTCAATAAAGAACCGTAAAGTTTCCATCGCAAACCCTCCTTGTGGATCACGACCCGCATAGCCACTTGCTATAGCGGAAGAATTGAGCACTTGCACATTTCCTTTCTTAAGTTCTATAATTTCGTATTTTGTGTGCAGGTTTAGCCTCAATCACGTGTTAAGAAAGGCCTTCAGATTTAAATCAAAATCATCTTATTTGTTTTACTTAGACATTAAAAGAAACTAAAAGTTTTTGCCTATGATAAAAGTGATGCACCAAAATGTTCTTGAGATAAGTAAGTAGTTGAGTAAAAAATTAGTGAGCCCAGATCTTTTCCTATATTAAAAACAACCAAATAATCTTCATCATTTTTTATAGATCACATTTTTTAAAGTCTTCTCTAAGTTTTAAGTTTTTCTTTAAATCACTTCCTTCTCTCCATTCTCTTTTCAACTAAAAAGCAAATACCATTTTTTGCTTTCTAAACAAAACACCGAAAAGCTTCTATCGCATTCCTCCTCGTGGACACGATCTGTTAGCCCAAAGCTACACGGTAATTCTTATCACTTTCATTTCACAATCAATTTTTTGGCGCCGTTGTCGGGGAGGGAACGGTGTATTTGTTTTTTAACAAGTTTGGTGTCTTGTTTCAGGGAAGTCAAGATTCAGATTTAGCATTCAAGCTTTGCACGAGAAGTCTTGCTATTCTGTGTCCCTACTCTCGAAAGTAGGAAACAGAATTTCAAAAAATTGCAGTGCAAAAATTAAAATTTTTGTTGGACTAGTAAAAACTTTTTTTTTGTAGGACTTATTGCTTGCAAAAATAAAGTTTTTGTGTGTTATTATTCTTTCTATATTTGATATTCACATTCCCTGTTTTTAATCCAACAGTAATCTGTGTGATTGTTAATTACTTAAAAAAAACGTTTAGACTTGCATTCTAGGCATTTGTCTAATTACGTTTATTTTACAATTACTGTTGAAGATAGCTGGAGATAAGGTACATATGCATAGCATATAGTTTAGGAAACATTCTTGGGTGATATTTGCTTTTGAATGTTACTTTTCTATATCTTGCACACTCTGCACAATCAATTCTAAGGGTAAAACCCAAATCAAGATAAGGTGGGGAGTCATTACCCTTCCTTAACCACAAATCATCTCCAAACACGCACAACCTAAGCCTAAGTAAAATTTGATAGATGTTGGCCTTAGGGACATCTTGAACTCACTAGGAGATATCCTAAGAGTGAAGGTGTTAGAATTTGACTCCTGCCAAATCAGTGTCTAGGAAAGAGATTGAGGGGTGAAACCCTGAAGGCTGGTGGTTTGACTTAATTAGGCCTGTCCCTTTTGCGCGGAGACCTCCCACCAATCTTGCCCTGACTTGGCTGATTAGCTTGTGGTCAAAGTCTGTATTATACCTCCTGTGGACAATCAACCAGTCAGGAGCTGTCTAGATTAAGGTTATCTTAGATTAGGCGTGGTTGTTTTCTCTTGTTGACTATTGGTGAACTTATTTGTGATTGTATTTGTGTATGCAAGTGTGGTCAAGAGACCCTAATTCATCTAGGTTGACTAGAAACACATCACCACCCTGTAAAACACCTAGAGGGGGGGTGAATATGTGTTAATACTAATCTAATGATCTTTTTAAGCAAGTATGAATAAATGATGCAACGATCGCCCAAAACAAGACTAAGAGCTGAATACCCGGTGAATGGCTCTGAACTCCTTCCTCGTGATTCCTCTAGATAAGAGTTTGAGGTGCGTATTGTAATCTTGTTGTATGAGTAATGATCGACAATATGGCAAGGAATGGAATGAATGCAATGTTGAAGTGCACACAAGATATAACACAAGTTAGAAATAAAGTGCTAAAACACAAGTAAGAAATGAAGAGCAATAAAGGATAGCAAAGAGTAGAAACCAATCGCAAACACAAGGTATTTGTTTCGAGGTTCGAGCCACCGCTCTACTCTCCGCCTTCACCGCCGTGAAGGGTTTCCACTATATCCACCGAGGATTACAAGGTCTACCGAAGACTGGAGTACCGAACTCCACCAATTACAAGAGGTCTACCGAAGACCGGAGTACCGAACTCCACCAATCCAATCCTCTACCGAAAAGGAATTACAAAGCAAGAAGAACAAGTAACCAAGTGATCAATAAAGGATCACAAACTTCTCTTTACAACTTTCTTATAGAATGAGGAGGGTTTTTGGCTCAAGAAGTGTAGTGAGAAAACAAGATC
The DNA here is from genome assembly GCA_038442645.1 of Agave tequilana. Classification (NCBI taxonomy): domain Eukaryota; kingdom Viridiplantae; phylum Streptophyta; class Magnoliopsida; order Asparagales; family Asparagaceae; genus Agave; species Agave tequilana. Next base: position 71,366 of record JAVJIF010016806.1, on the reverse strand, counting down.
AGTTGTAATGAAAAATTGCTTTGAAACACAACTGAAAACAGTAGCCAAGAATGCTTAAAAGGAATTGAGAGCTTTTGAAACACTTTTCTTTCTTTTAAAACTTGAAAACAATGGGTATTTTCTTGTATTTAGCAAGTGACCAATCCCCACTATTTATAGGGAATGGAGGAGGTCTAAACATGATTAGGACTAGGTTATTAGGTCAGAAAATAGCTGCCAAGATTTCAGAATTAGCTGACACAAAAATCTCCAACGAATCCCAATACAAAAACTCAGAAAACTAACCGTTGGCGGCTGGAGACGGCTGTCGGTCGACCGGCCCGGTCGACCGGCAGTCCAATTGGCAAAGTAGCCGTTGGACTCGGTCGACCGGAAGCCAAAAGAGAATTTGTTTTGAACTGTCGGTCGACCGATCGGTCGACCGACAAGAAACAGAGAGCAAAGTGGTTCCAGTCGGTCGACCGGTCGGTCGACCGACAGACATGCACAAATCGTGCATGCCCTGGACTCAAAAGCACGATCGACCGGTCGGTCGACCGGCCTAGCCTGGAAAGGATTCGGTCGACCGACCCGGTCGACCGCCAGGCCTGAAACAGAATTGGTTATAGGATTTTTTCTGAACTTTGAAAAATATTCAAATTAATTTTGTAGGGATATATGGCTAAGTATCATGCTGAAAAGATAGGTATACATGATATAAACATGATATAAAATTTGTAAAAAATTAAGTCATGTATAAAGATCAAAGCATGAACTTAAATCAAAAGTTAAAAATAAAAACCGCATTTTTGAAAGTGTGTGTGTGTTCTTGAGCCAATTTACCACAATTTCAAACTTTAACAAACTAAGTCTTACATATGTTCTAGGTGACTACAAAGACTTCAAGTGGGCTTCTTCATGATCTTGAATAGCTTGGTATTATCTTGAGATAGCTTGATACTTTGAACCCGAAATGAACCGTCTTGAGTCAAAATGATCTTCCTTTAGAGAAGTGCACATCACAAATCCATAGAACCCTGAAACTTACTTAAACACTAAAAATGATTAGTATAAATAACTATATATGTTTTGTAATCATCAAAACTTAACAACCGGTTGATTGTAACCTTGGGCCAACAATCTCCCCCTTTTGATGATGATAAAACATACTAGTTATTTTAAAACAATATGGGAAAAAAGCTTGGAAGCTCCCCCTTAAATCATGCTATGTATAAAAGAATGACTATATGTATAAATGAAAGACTATACATAATAGATATAAACAAAGAATTTAGAGAGATATGCAAAACACATTACAAGGAGTATAAAACACATTACTCAAAATTCTTTTGTTAACTCAAAGGCTAAAACTCAAAATTTATAACTCCAAACTAACTTGTTATTACTCAAAAGGCAAGATGCATAACTCCAAAATATAAAAACTCAAAAATTCATAACTCCAAAATATTAGAACTCAAAAATGCATAACTCCAAAGTTAAAAATAACTAACTTTTTCTCCCCCTTTTTGTCATACATCAAAAAGGGTAAACATAGTGAAAAAAAAATTTCTTCATAAATCCATAATACAAACATTCAACTCACCACAAATAAAGGAAAATATAGCATAGTCTAGTGGCTTTGTAAAAATATCAGCAAGTTGAAAATCGGTAGAAACATAATCAATATCAAGATCACCTTTCTCATAATGATCTCTAAGAAAGTGATACCGAATGTCAATGTGCTTAGTCTTACTATGTTGATTTGCATTTTTCGTCATATGAATAGTACTAGTATTATCACAAAATATTTTAATATGATCAAAATGCAAATCATAGTCAAGGAGAGTATGTTTCATCCAAAGAACTTGTGCACAACAAGCTCCGGCCGCAACATACTCCGCCTCGGCGGTTGAAAGGGCTACCGAATTTTGCTTTTTGGAAGACCAAGAAACAAGACAATTACCAAGAAATTGACATGTTCCACTTGTACTCTTCCTATCTACCCTACAACCCGCATAGTTGGCATCCGAAAAAATCGTCATGCAAAATTGTCCGGTCTTCGGATACCACAAACCCATTTCAATTGTGCCCTTAAGGTATCTAATAATGCGTTTTACCGTAACCAAATGGGACTCTTTAGGACACGATTGAAATCGAGCACAAAGACAAACCGAAAACATAATATCCGGCCTACTAGCCGTCAAATACAACAAGCTACCAATCATGCTACGGTAAAGCTTAATGTCTACACATGTACCTTGTTCATCCTTGTCAAGCTTTGTTGTAGTTGCCATGGGAGTTTTGCTTGTTTTAGCTCCTTCAAGCCCAAATCTCTTGATAAGTTCCTTTGTGTAATTGGCTTGATTGATGAAGATCCCATCCTTCTTTTGCTTGATTTGGAGACCAAGGAAATAGTTGAGCTCATCCATCATAGACATGTCGAACTCTTCCTTCATGCATGATTCAAAAGCTAGGCAAAGATTTTCATTAGTAGAACCAAATATGATATCATCCACATAAATTTGAACAATAAGTATATCATTTTCAACATGTTTTGTAAACAAAGTAGTATCTATTTTTCCTTTCTTAAAACCATTAGAAATTAGAAAAGAAGAAAGTCTTTCATACCAAGCCCTAAGGGCTTGTTTTAAACCATAAAGAGCTTTGTCAAGTTTGAAAACAAAATCCGGATGTGTAGGATCAACAAATCCTGGGGGTTGTTCAACATACACCTCCTCTTCAATAAATCCATTTAAGAAGGCACTTTTTACATCCATTTGAAAAAGCTTAAAATCTTTATAAGAAGCAAATGTAAGTGTCATCCGTATGGCTTAAAGCCGTGCTACGGGTGCAAAAGTTTCCTCAAAATCGATACCTTCGACTTGAGTGTAACCTTGGGCAACTAACCTAGCTTTATTCCTAATAACATTTTTCGACTCATCCAACTTGTTCTTAAAGATCCACTTAGTACCAATTGTTGGTCTATCGTGGGGCCTAGGAGCAAGGTGCCAAACTTGGTTGCGCTCGAATTGATTGAGCTCCTTTTGCATGGCTAGCAACCAATATGAGTCGGCCTCAGCTTCGAGGATGTCCTTGGGTTCAAAGTGAGAAATAAAAGCATAGTGTCCATAAAAGTCATGAAGTTTAGAACGAGTAGTTATCTCTTTAGATACTTCACCTATAATAAGATCCTTGGGATGATGAGGATTGAATCTCCAATCTTTTGGAAGTTGTTGAGTAGGCTCCACTTCAACTTCTTGATTTTCATTTCCTTGAACCTCATTGTCTTGAACTTCTTTTCCTTCATCATTTTTTGGTATGTCTGAAATCACCTAGAGAGGGGGGGTGAATAGGTGATAATGCTAATCTAGTGAACTAAATGTGGAATTTAAAAACTTAATTACAATTACACTAAATGAGTGATGCACACACAACCAAGCCAAGCATATAAATGTGAATGATCAATATGAAATAATGCAAGGCACAACGTAAAGAGAGAGAGAGAGTAAGAGTCAATGGATCAAGCGCAAACAACAAGATATGTTTCGAGGTTCGAGCACCCAGCTCTACATCCCCGCCTTCACCCAGAAGGATTTCGAATCCACTAGCTTGTCCACACAGGACTCCCACAAAGGGAACCTCCACCGAGGATTTGGGGCAATACAATCACAAGGAGTACCCAACTCCTCTCTTTACAACCACAACCTCCTTCTAGAGGCAAAGCACCAAGCCAACAAACAATCACCTCACAACTTGAGGGATTAGCACAAAGTAACACAAGGATCACCTCACAACTTGAGGGATACAACCCAAATGCACAACCTCCTCAACACAATGAGGGAAAGGCACAAAGCCAAGCAAAGATTAGGTTTACAACTTGGTGGTCTCACAACCACAAACAATCTCTTTTCCCACACAAGGATCCTATAGAATAAGATAGTAGATGTAGCTCAAGTGTGAAAAATAAAGTGTTTAAAACAAAGAAAAATCACTTGGGAAATCACCACAAAGATATAGAATGAATGAACCAAAATCAATTCCCAAAAGACTATTTTTCTTTGAAATAATGAAACACTTTTAAACAATAAGGATTGATCTTTTTAGCACAAAGAAACTCTTTTTAAACTTGTGAAAACACTAGAGAAAGTTCAAAAATTTCGTCCAAAAAATTCTTAGAGAAAACCTCTTTCCAAAGGGGTATTTATAGCTCATTTTTAAAACTAGCCATTGGCAGCAGATTCTACCAAAAATGAACTACCGGTCGACCGGCCAACGGTCACTTTTTGACCGCTGTCAACTACCGGTCGACCGCGCGGTCGACCGGACCCAGATACAGAGAGCAATGGCTCTTTGGACGGTCGACCGCTCGGTCGACCGGGTGCAACCCGAGAGCAACCTGCTCTCAGTCGGTCGACCGTGCGGTCGACCGGCTTTTGGGTAAGCCAGCGTGCACATATCCGTGCACGTCGTTCGACCGCTACGGTCGACCGGCTACTTGGTACGGTCGACCGACCTAGCCTGGCAGCAACAGTTCTGGTCAGAAAAAACATGTAATTTTTAATCCTAAAAATTCTCATAAAAATCTCTAAAATTATACAAAAATAGTTTTATCATTTTACATTGAAATATAAACTTGTGTTAAAAATTTCAACACAAATTTCAAACATTTTGAACCAATTTTGTGTCTTACAAATTTTGCCAAATACCAAAAACTGTATTTTCTAAAACTTGAATTTTCCAAATGAAAATCCGATTTTTTCAAAACTCATCCAAATACAAAAACATGATATTTAAACACTTTGAAGCATGTTGCATATGGATATAATCCAATATACAAGAAACATATATATATTCATGTTTTTGACTTTAATTCCAAAATATGTTTTGTTAAAAATACCAAAACATAAAATACATGAATGAGTAAGTCCAAACTAAGTTTGTCTAGGAAGTTAAGCATGCATGTATATAGAATGAATCTACTATACATAAAACCATTTAAACTTGTTTTGATCTATCTATTCATGAAACCAAGATCGGTTAAACTAACCAAACCGAAAACCAAAACCAAAACATGAAACGTGTGTGTTGTGAACTTGAGCATATCATACTATTCTAATCTTTATAATTTGGATCTAAACACAAAACTAAACTATGGTACCGATGTCTTCTTGTAGAGCGCCGTCTCCAAGCCGACTCGATCCAAAACTCCGTGATCCACCGAGCTAGACTCCAATGAGTGCTATATATGATCTTATCGCTCGGGCTCTAGAATCACCATGTGAATAGCTTTCAAAACATCTTGTTGAAGCTAATCACCAACTAATATCTTGATTAATGATCTGAAACTAAAATCACAAGATTATTAGTACACATAACTATATGAGTTAATCATCATCAAAACTAGAGTGGAAGGCCTTTGGGTCAACAATCTCCCCCTTTTTGATGATGACAAAACTCATGGAGTTATATATGCATGGATTAAAGTTAAGCTTCAAAGAAGCTCCCCCTTAACTCATGCATCTCAATAAACAATCAAATATGCAATGAATGTTCATAAACATGTATGCAACAACATGAATAAAACACATAAATTATTTAAAACATGCTCTTGATATCACTTAAATAAAACAAATAAATTTTCAAAACAAGCTCTTGACACCAATTGCAAAACAAACTAATGATACCTTTTACAAGCTCTTGATACAAAAAATAAATATGTTCTTTAAATAATGCTTTTGATACCAATTGAACTTAATAAAAACATAAAACATGCATAAAAAATATATGCATATATAAACTCAAATTCTTCTCCCCCTTTTTGTCAATCATCAACAAAGGGATTAAAAAATTTCTTCTCTCCTTTTTGTTCAAAACAAAGAATCAATAAAGGGATGTTCTCCCCCTTTTGGTTTAAAACAAAAACGATATCAATAAGGGGTCAAATCAATTATGATACCAATTAAAAATGTGTCAATGAAGTGCATATCGATACCAATTAAAAGTGAAACTATACCAATTGAAAAACAAAAATCTTGATACCAATTGATAAGTAAACAAATATCATATCAATTGTAAATAAACAATCTTGATACCAATTGAAATTAAACATTACAAATTTTGAATTTCTAAACATAAATCTTGATACCAATTGAAATTATTATTCTTTTTAATCATATGATATCAAATTGAAACTATTATTTTCTATTATAAAGTAAGGGAGTGGAATACAAAACCAATAATAAAATAAAATACCGATTGAAAGATAAAATACGAGTTTTCTCCCCCTTTATGAAATACCAACTAAACCGATGCAAAAACTTGTATTAGGATACCAATTGAAAATTTAATCAATTGAAACATGATAGTCACTAAAAATTCAAGCTTTAGCATAAACAAGATTTGTGCTTAAAGATATAGGGATATAGTAAGCACAAATAAAACATATATGTATGAAAAATTAGATACCAATCGAAATTGATACTATTTGAAGTGAAAGCATACATACATAAAAATATATATGAGTATATAAGAAATGTCAATATTGATACCAATTGAAAAAAATCCAATGATACCAATTGAAACAACAATAATATCAAATGTATATCTCATATTACCTATCCTCCCAATCATGTTCAAGTTTAAAATGATTTTCAATATAAAGCATACATGAGCATGATCGCCCATCCAATCGCCCGTAAAAGTTAGGGGTTTTCAAAAATAGGTTTGAAGATATAGTGTGCTTGAAAAACTCTACCAAAGTGAAGAACACGAACTAGTTATGGATAAAGTTGAAAACTAGTACGAAATCCTTCAAGCAAGGAATAAAAACAAAATTCTTTTTCATGAAAACAAGAAATCCACATGATAGCTAACACTCAAAGTCAATGAAGCATGAATATGACTCATGGAAACAAGTCATGAGTAAACAAGAAAGGTGAGTGTACAAGTAAAATGTGAAGATCATAATCATGAAAATTTGCATTCAAGATTAATTGAAATTCCTTTAAAACATGAACACATGAAAAACTAAATTTTTATTAAAACACAATCTATACTTCAAGGTATATGTATGTATTATACAAACTAAAGTATACATACATATCCAAACACAACGAGTCCACAAAGATGTATGCATGAAGGCACGTGGCTCAAAAGGATGTATATGTATAATCAATAGTTTGGACAAGATAGACATATACATGAAGTTAAACACAAGATCATAAAACATATCCAAAATGGGGAATACAAGTTAGAATGCATGAATCATCAAAACTAAACCATACTAGAACATCTAATGGGTACAAATAGGCATTCAATCACAAACATATATAAAGATTTATTTGTGGCCCACTATATGTACAAGTATAAATCCTAGTCTTAATGAAAATTAACATCTAAACTTGTAATCAAATCATGAAGTATAAAACGGGACATAAGTCAACATGATAAACATAAAAATGATCATTATGTAAATCCACATGCTATTAGAGCGATGATATACATAATAGCTAAACAATGGTGAGAACACAACATATGGGTCCATCTAAACATGGGTGATCTCAAAAGCTATACATGCATGTCAAAGGTCTAATGATCATGGTATTCAACATACTAATCAAATATGAAGCATCCAAAACAAAAATCATAAACGTCCATATGATCATTATGTATATGCATGTGCATTAGATTTAGAGCATACATATTAGTTAAAAACAAGGTGAGAATACATAGATATAAATCCATATAAGTAAGAAGTGTCTCAAGTAACTAAACATGTATATTACTAATCTAATAAACATGGTATAAGCATAATGAACAATAAAACATGACATGCTATAAATCAATGACATGAAAAGCATGCAAATTAAGACGGGAGTTAGAGATTGATACCAAAATCGATGAGGGCACCTCTCTATTTCTCCAAACCAATGGTGGTCCTCTCCACCAAACCTTCACCTTGAAAGTGATGCATCCAAATTGTTTTCTTAAAGCACGGAACGCATCCACTTCAAGGCACCAACACTCTCACGTTATGCGAGAGCCCACTCCTACATCAAAAATCAAAGGGGTGGTCTTTGGTACGTATTTTCTTTTGGGTCCACGGAGGTTAGTATCTTTCCTAACCCAAACAAAATTAGTTGCTAAATTTTCATCATAAATACGATCATAACAAAATCTAGCAAGGTGGCCCTTTCGACCACAATGTGTACAAGTGTACACATGAGCATACAATGTGTGATGGTGGTGACCGTGGGAAGCATGTGTATGCCGTGGAGGGTGTGCATGCAAAGATGGAACTTGTTTCTTACGAACCAAGGTTTCCAAGCGTGTATGATCTAAAGCACATTGGCTCAAAGTGGAGCCCAAACAATCAACACTTTTCTTCAAAATATTTATATCTTTTTCAATACAAGAAGATAAAGTGGAGCATGCAATAGATGTGCTAGGTGAAGTTACACTAGCATGGCAAACATGAGAATCTATATCAATTTTTAAAGATTCATTTTTCTTTAAAACAAAATCCAATTCTTTTGTGATGAAATCAATTTCATTTTTCAAAGCAAGGTTATTTAAACAAAATCCAATTTTGAAGATAAAACCTCATTGTTCTTAAAAATATCATCACAATCATTTTTGCTTTTCAAAAACTCATTTTCCTTTAGAGCAAGTTCTAGTTGAGATTTAAGTGAGTCACGTTCACTAGTAATCTCTTCCTTCTCTTGCAAAATCGATTCAAAACTTGAACACAAATCCTTCATTTCTTCTTTTAAATCAAAGTTCTTCTTTTTCAAAAGTTCATGTTTTTCCAAGAAATTTTCAAGCTTTGTAGCAAGTTCAACATTTAAGTTTTGAACTTCTAAACATCCATAGCAATATGAGCTAGAGCTATCATCTAGTTGAGAATCCGATTGTACCTCAAGGGAGTCTTTCCCTTGGACCATGAGGTAATGCTCGTCGGACTTGTCTCTCCTAGATCTTCTCAACTTGTTGATAATCCTTGGTAGCTCGGGAAAAGTCAATATGCTCCAAACTGTAAAAGCCGAATCATAATGAGCAAACACATGTAAAAGATCTTCATTAAGAGATGCTCTAAGTGTTTTGAGGGCTAATGCATTGGCCTTTCTATGCTTGCAATCATTGGGGTTGAATTCTTTAGTAGAGGCTTGATAAACTTTATGTCCTAAGGTTTTCAAATGACTACTCATCTTGGCCTTCCAAATATCATGTCTAGAAAAATCAAACATAGGAGGGCTATCCATGAGTGCAAACTAAATATGTGCAAATGAAGATTAGCAAACCAAGATCTCACTCCTAGGTGGTTAAACCTAAATATCAGGAGCGTAGGCTCTGATACCAATTGAAATCACCTAGAGGGGGGGTGAATAGGTGATAATGCTAATCTAGTGAACTAAATGCTGAATTTAAAAACTTAATTGCAATTACACTAAATGAGTGATGCACACACAACCAAGCCAAGCATATAAATGTGAATGATCAATATGAAATAATGCAAGGCACAAAGTAAAGAGAGAGAGAGAAAGTAAGAGTCAATGGATCAAGCGCAAACAACAAGATATGTTTCGAGGTTCGAGCACGCAGGTCTACATCCCCGCCTTCACCCAGAAGGATTTCGAATCCACTAGCTTGTCCACACAGGACTCCCACAAAGGGAACCTCCACCGAGGATTTGGGGCAATACAATCACAAGGAGTACCCAACTCCTCTCTTTACAACCACAACCTCCTTCTAGAGGCAAAGCACCAAGCTACCAAACAATCACCTCACAACTTGAGGGATTAGCACAAAGCAACACAAGGATCACCTCACAACTTGAGGGATACAACCCAAATGCACAACCTCCTCAACACAATGAGGGAAAGGCACAAAGCCAAGCAAAGATTGGGTTTACAACTTGGTGGTCTAACAACCACAAACAATCTCTTTTCCCACACAAGGATCCTATAGAATAAGATAGTAGATGTAGCTCAAGTGTGGAAAACAAAGTGTTTAAAACAAAGAAAAATCACTTGGGAAATCACCACAAAGATATAGAATGAATGAACCAAAATCAATTCCCAAAAGACTATTTTTCTTTGAAATAATGAAACACTTTTAAACAATAAGGATTGATCTTTTTAGCACAAAAAAACTCTTTTTAAACTTGTGAAAACACTAGAGAAAGTTCAGAAATTTCGTCCAAAAATTCTTAGAGAAAACCTCTTTCCAGAGGGGTATTTATAGCCCATTTTTTAAACTAGCCGTTGGCAGCATATTCTGCCAAAAATGAACTACCGGTCGACCAGTCGGTCGACTGGCCAACGGTCACTTTTTGACCGCTGGCAACTACTAGTCGACCGCGCGGTCGACTGGACCCAGATACAGAGAGTAATGGCTCTCTGTACGGTCGACCGCTCGGTCGACCGGGTGCAACCCGAGAGCAACCTGCTCTCAGTCGGTCGACCGGCTTATGGGTAAGCCAGCGTGCACGTATCCGTGCACGTCGGTCGACCGCTACAGTCGACTGGCTACTTGGTATGGTCGACCGGACGGTCGACCGACCTAGCCTGGCAGCAGCAGTTCTGGTCAGAAAAACATATAATTTTTAATCCTAAAAATTCCCATAAAAATCTCTAAAATTACACAAAAATAGTTTTATCATTTTACATTGAAATATAAACTTATGTTAAAAATTTCAACACAAATTTCAAACATTTTGAACCAATTTTTTGTCTTACAAATTTTGCTAAATACCAAAAACTGTATTTTCTAAAACTTGAATTTCCAAATGAAAATCCGATTTTTTCAAAACTCATCCAAATACAAAAACATGATATTTAAACACTTTGAAGCATGTTACATATGGATATAATCCAATATACAAGAAACATATATATATATATATATATATATATATATATATATATATATATATATATATATATATATTCATGTTTTTGACTTTAATTCCAAAATATGTTTTGTTAAAAATACCAAAACATAAAATACATGAATGAGTAAGTCAAAACTAAGTTTGTCTAGGAAGTTAAGCATGCATGTATATAGAATGAATCTACTATACATAAAACCATTTAAACTTGTTTTGATCTATCTATTCATGAAACCAAGATCGGTTAAACCAACCAAACCGAAAACCAAAACCAAAACATGAAACGTGTGAAAGGAACACCTAGAGGGGGGTGAATAGGTGTTTGTGCTAATCTAAAACTAAATGCAAAACTAAGTGCGCTAAATGCGGAAGCTAATGCAAATTTTGCAACACACTTAGTACAATCAACAAGTGTAGCCGAATTCCCCGTGAAGGGCTCTGGACTAACTCCTCTTGATTCCCCTTGAATGGGTTGAGGTGCTATGTGAAGCTCTTGTTGATTAGGTACAAGTGAGGCACACACAAACAACCAAGCATATACACGATATAGCAATGTGAATTATGCAAGGTACAACACAAGCAAATAGATATGATATGACAATATGAATTATGCTCAACACAAGCAAATATGATATGAATGAAGTATGATGCTTTGCACAAATATAAAGAGAGAGTTTAGAGACAAGTGGATCAAACGCAAACACAATGATATGTTTCGAGGTTCGAGCACCCTTACTCTACATCCCCGCCTACACCATCGTGTAGGATTTCCAATCCACTATACCGTCCACCGAGGACTCCCACCGAGGGAATCTTCACCGAGAAGGATTTTTACAACAAATGGAGTACCGAACTCCTCTCTCAAACAACCGCCTCACAACCGAGGGGTAGGCCCGTAGCCAAACAACACAACAACAACAACCAACACCTCTACCGAAGAGGGTTTACAACCAAACTCCACCTCTTACTAGAGGGAGCATACCAATCACCCGATCACCTCTACCAAAGAGGGATACAACAAGAATAAGGGTGTATAACAAGTGGTTCCAAAGACCACAAACAATCTCTCTTTTCTTTTCTCTTTTTCCACAAAACAAATGATCCTAATAGATTAGGATAGAAGATAGCTCAAGTGTGAAAAACTAGGTGTTTTGGAAACAAGCAACAAAGAAAATACTTGGGAAAACTCTTGTAAAAGATAGAGAATGAAAACCAATACAAATATCCCAAATTCCTATTTTCTTTGATTTTTCAAAAACCCAAAACACAAATCAAATTGGAAGTTTAAAGCCCAAAACACTTTTGAAAACTCTTTAAAAACACTTAAGAAGGTCTGGAATTTTGCACTTGAAAACTTCTCCAAAAACTATGAAGAGATGGGGTATATATAGCCCCAATACAAAACTAGCCGTTAGAGCTGAGCTGGCAGTTCTGACGGGCAGCGGTCGACCGCCAACGGTCGAAAATATGACCGTTGGGCAACCACGGTCGACCGGCCCGGTCGACCCAAACAAACAGAGAGCTCTGCTCTCAGACCGGTCGACCGTCCCGGTCGACCGTCCCAAAGGCTCCAAACGTGCACAGAATTGTGCACGTCGGTCGACCGGCCCGGTCGACCGACCTCAGCCCTAGTCGACTAGTCAGGTTACTAGTCGACTTGGTTGAAGCCTGGAACAAAAAATTTGATAAAAACATATTTGAAAATACTTATATCTTTTCTAAAACTTCCATAAAAACTTGTTTTATAATTTTATTTTAAAACACAAACTAGTGATAAAAATTTCAAGACATATATCAATCATATCAATTCATTTTCGAGTCTTGCAAATTTTATCAAAAACAAAACTTGTATTTTTATCAAACTTGATTTTTCAATACATGAATAGGATAGTCAAAATAAGTTTGTCTAGCAAGTTTAAAGCATGTATGTATATTTAGAACATATCTAATATACATAGAAATAAAGTAAAGTTGTTTTGATCTACCATTCATGAAAACCAAAAATCAAAACTTGTATTTTTATCAAACTTGATTTTTCCAATAGGAAATCTGATTTTCCTAAAAACTCATGAATAGACATATCAATATAAGTTTGTTTAAGATATGAAGCATGTATGTATATTGAACACATCTAATATACATAAAAACCATGTAAACTTGTTTTGATCTACTATTCATGAAACTAAATCCAAAACATAAAACTTTTGTGTGTTGTGCACTTGAGCATATCAACTATACTAAGCTTTATAATTGGATCTAAACACACTATCTAAACTATGGATACCTAAGTCTTCTTGATGATCTTCAACTTCAAGTTGACTTGCTCCAAAACTCCATTCATGGGCTAGGCAATGTGTGATCTTGAAGTTTTGGCCCTGGAATCAACATGAAAAGCTTCTGAACACCTTGTTGAAGCTAATCACCAACTAATATCTTGGTTAATGATCTGAAACTTAAACAACACAAGATTATTAGTAAACATAACTACATGAGTTAATCATCATCAAACTAGGGTGGAAGACCTTTGGGCCAACAACGTGTGTGTTGTGAACTTGAGCATATCATACTATTCTAATCTTTACAATTTGGATCTAAACACAAAACTAAACTATGGTACCGATATCTTCTTGTAGAGCGCCGTCTCCAAGCCGACTCGATCCAAAACTCCGTGATCCACCGAGTTAGACTCCAATGAGTGCTATATATGATCTTGTCGCTCGGGCTCTAGAATCACCATGTGAATAGCTTCCAAAACATCTTGTTGAAGCTAATCACCAACTAATATCTTGATTAATGATCTGAAACTAAAATCACAAGATTATTAGTACACATAACTACATGAGTTAATCATCATCAAAACTAGAGTGGAAGGCCTCTGGGCCATCAATGTCTTCAATAGTAGGTGAGTCCCTCAAAGTAGCTCTCTCCATATCTTCATTTAAAGCATCTATTTCTACAACATTCTTAACAAACACATTAGATTCCTCAAACTTAACATGTATAGATTCTTCAATTGTTAAAGATGACTTATTGAAGACTCTATAAGCTTTACTAGTATTTGAATAACCAACAAAAATTGCTTCATAAGACTTTGCATCAAATTTACCTAAATTATCTTTGGTATTCAAAACAAAACATTTACAACCAAAAACCATAAAATATGAAACATTTGGTTTTCTAGAAAATAGATCTCAAAAGATGTTTTTGAAGTATTTTTGCATAAGAAAACACGATTTGATATATAGCAAGATATGTTAACGGCCTCGACCCATAAATAATGAGGGAGACCATATTCATTAATCATTGTCCTAGCCATCTCTTGTAATGTCCGATTTTTTCTCTCAACGACTCCATTTTGTTGTGGAGTTCTAGGACAAGATAGTTCATGCTTAATTCCATGTTCTTCACAAAAAGTGGTAAATGGTAGCTTATTGAATTCACCACCTCTATCACTTCTTATTCTTAAAATAGAAGAATCTTTTTCCTTTTCAACTCTTTTCTTAAAGGCTTGAAAATATGAAAAGGCTTGATTTTTGTGCTCTAAAAAGAAAACCCATGTGAAACGCGAGAAATCATCAACTAAAACAAAAGCAAACCGATTCCCACTTAGACTTTTGGTTTGTGTAGGACCAAACAAATCCATATGGATCAACTCCAAGGGACGTGATGTCATGATATCCTTGATTGACTTAAAAGAGGACTTGGTTTGTTTCCCAAGTTGGCACACGTCGCAAACGCGGTCCTTTTCAAAGTTCAAGTAAGGAATACCTTTCACCATTTTCTTGTTTAATCTAGATAGATAGTCAAAGGATATGTGACCTAATCTTCTATGCCACAACCAAGAGTCATCATCAGGGCTTTCAAACAAGTAGCATTGCATAACATATTAGACATGTCAATCATGTATACATTGCTTTCACGGAAACCGAAAAATATACATGTGTTGGATAGTCTATCAATAACTTTACAAGCTAAATTATCAAAAACAACATCAAAACCTTTATCACAAAGTTGACTAACACTCAAGAGGTTATGCTTGACGCCATCAACTAAAACAACATTTTCTATTAAAGGGGATGTACCAAGTTTAACATTACCAATACCGATGATTTTTCCCTTGGCATCATCTCCGAAGGTGACGGTGCCACCTTCATGGTATCTTGATAGGGTTGCAAAGTTGTTGATATCCCAAGTCATGTGCCTTGAGCAACCACTATCAAGATACCACAATCCTTTACGTCGTTGGGCCTTGGAAGGTACCTACATCATTTAACAAATTTGTTGACTTTGGTACCCAAATTTTCTTGGGTCCTTGAAAGTTAGTATTCCGAACCCAAACATTATGATGTGAAGCATTAATTCTATCATAGCAAAATCTAGCTAAATGACCTTTACGGCCACAATATGTGCATGAAAATATCTTACCATACATGTATGCATGATGTGAGTGTGGAGTGTGTACATGTTTAGGATGTTTGGCATGATGTAAAGGTTGTGATTTATGAACATGAGCATGAATAGCATGAGATTGTTTCTTAGGCACTTGTTTCTTAGGAAACAAAGCCTTTAGTCTATTCTTATCAAATTCACATTTTTTCAAAACTTTTCCTAATGAATCAATTTTCTCTTTTAGCATGAAAATTTCATTTTCATTAACTTGAGGAAATTTACCTTTGCAAGATATTTTATAGTTGTCAAAATCCTTTTGTGTAGAGACAAGAGTTGAAAGAAATTCATCTTTTTCTTTTGAAAGAGTAAAACTTTATGAGTTAAAGATTCATTTTCCTTTTTCATTTTCAAATACTTCTTTTTAAGAAAATCATAGTTATGTGAAAGTTCTTCAAATGCTTCTCCTATTTCATCCATGGAAAGCTCACAATCAATAGGAGTATTGGGTATTACCTTGCTTGTGCTTTCATTTGCCATGAAGCACATGTTGGCGGTGTCGACATCCTCCTCGGATTCACTCTCAGAATCCCAAGTAGCCCTTAATGCTTTCTTTTTGAATTGCTTCTTGGATGTGGAGGGCTTGACTTTATCCAGGCATTCCGCAACAATATGACCCAACTTCCCACAATTGAAACAAATGATTTTCTTGTCTTCGTTACCTTGCCATTTCTTTTATTTTGGAACTTTGCCTTGTTATATATTCTCCGAACGTTCTTAACAAGAAGTGAAAGCTCCTCATCGTCTTCTTCTTCATCGTCTTCGTCGGAGTATGTGGAATGACTCTTGAAGGCAATAGTTTTCTTCTTGGAGGGAGCCATTTCTTCTCTTGCTTTTCTTTCCATCTCATGGGTCTTGAGGTTCACAATAAGACCTATTAGCTCCATCTCTTCCTTATCATTAAGTTCCTTCAAGGCAGTGGCTTTGACTTCCCAAGATGGAGGGAGAGCCCGGATGATCTTCCTTACTCGTTGGTCGTTGTCAATGACGTCACTTAGAGAAGAAAGTCCATTAGTAATCTTTGTAAATTTTGTAACCATATCATCTATGGTTTCATTCTCTTGCATAGAAAAATTTTCATATTAGGACCGAAGAAGGTCTATTTTAGCCCTCTTAACTTGTGAAGTCCCTTCATGTGTGACAAGCAAGTGAGTCTAAATTTCATGTGCGGATTTACAATTAATAACTCTAGAGATATCATCATCATTAAGTGCTTGAAGCAATGCATAGTGTGCCCTAGCATTAGCATCAAATTCTTTAGTCTCAATATCGGACCAAGTGTCCTCATCACCAGTGGGTACACTAAATGATTTGGTCACCGCCTTTGCAACCCGGCTTCCTAGGGATTGCAAAAATACGGTCATCTTAAGTTTCCATATGGGAAAGTTAAGGCCATCAATTTAGGTGGGGTCTTAATTCCTTCGGCCATTTATACTAAGTGAATGAGTATGAAAAATGAATGAAATGATTAGCAATAGGATCTCTCTAAGGTTGTTAAGCCAAGAGTCTAGAGACCAAAGCTCTGATACCAATTGTAAAACACCTAGAGGGGGGATGAATAGGTGTTAATGCTAATCTAATGATCTTTTTAAACAGGTATGAATAAATGATGCAACGATCGCCCAAAACAAGACTAAAAGCCAAATACCCGGTGAAGAGCTCTGAACTCCTTCCTCGTGATTCCTCTAGATAAGAGTTTGAGGTGCGTATTGCAATCTTGTTGCATGAGTAATGATCGACAATATGGCAAGGAATGGAATGAATGCAATGTTGAAGTGCACACAAGATATAACACAAGTTAGAAATAAAGTGCTAAAACACAAGTAAGAAATGAAGAGCAATAAAGGATAGCAAAGAGTAGAAATCAATCGCAAACACAAGGTATTTGTTTCGAGGTTCGAGCCACCGCTCTACTCCCCGCCTTCACCGCCGTGAAGGGTTTCCACTATATCCACCGAGGATTACAAGGTCTACCGAAGACCGGAGTACCGAACTCCACCAATTACAAGAGGTCTACCGAAGACCGGAGTACCGAACTCCACCAATTCAATCCTCTACCGAAGAGGAATTACAAAGCAAGAAGAACAAGTAACCAAGTGATCAACAAAGGATCACAAACTTCTCTTTACAACTTCCTTATAGAATGAGGAGGGTTTTTGGCTCAAGAAGTGTAGTGAGAAAACAAGATCAGTTGTAATGAAAAATTGCTTTGAAACACAACTAAAAACAGTAGCCAAGAATGCTTAAAAGGAATTGAGAGCTTTTGAAACACTTTTCTTTCTTTTAAAACTTGAAAACAATGGGTATTTTCTTGTATTTAGCAAGTGACCAATCCCCACTATTTATAGGGAATGGAGGAGGTCTAAACATGATTAGGACTAGGTTATTAGGTCAGAAAATAGCTGCTAAGATTTCAGAATTAGCTGACACAAAAATCTCCAACGAATCCCAATACAAAAACTCAGAAAACTAGCCGTTGGCGGCTGAGACGGCTGTCGGTCGACCGGCCCGGTCGACCGGCAGTCCAATTGGCAAAGTAGCCGTTGGACTCGGTCGACCGGTCGGTCGACCGGAAGCCAAAAGAGAAATTCATTTTGAACTGTCGGTCGACCAATCGGTCGACCGACAAGAAACAGAGAGCAAAGTGGTATCAGTCGGTCGACCGGCCGGTCGACCGACAGACATGCACAAATCGTGCATGCCCTGGACTCAAAAGCATAGTCGACCGGTCGGTCGACCGGCCTAGCCTGGAAAGGATCCGGTCGACCGGCCTAAAACAGAATTGGTTATGGGATTTTTTCTGAACTTTTGAAAATTTTCAAATTAATTTTGTAGGAATATATGGCTAAGTATCATGCTGGAAAGATAGGTATACATGATATAAATATGATATAAAATTTGTAAAAAATTGAGTCATGTATAAAGATCAAAGCATGAACTTAAATCAAAAGTCAAAAATAAAAACCGTATTTTTGAAAGTGTGTGTGTGTTCTTGAGCCAATTTACCACAACCTCAAACTTTAACAAACTAAGTCTTACATATGTTCTAGGTGACTACAAAGACTTCAAGTGGGCTTCTTCATGATCTTGAATAGCTTGGTATTATCTTGAGATAGCTTGATACTTGGAACCCGAAATGAACCGTCTTGAATCAAAATGATCTTCCTTTAGGGAAGTGCACATCACAAATCCATAGAACCCTGAAACTTACTTAAACACTAAAAATGATTAGTACAAATAACTATATATGTTTTGTAATCATCAAAACTTAACAACCGGTTGATTGTAACCTTGGGCCAACACACCCCAAGTTTGAACCAAGACCAGATCCGGTTATGGCTTAACCGACATCTTTGCAAGATAGGTTCTATCCCATTAGAATTTTACTTCCATCTTGCATCCAACTTCCATCGGTTGGTGAATATAATTTTGAGCTCAAGCCTTAGTTCATCAACACACTCCTCAAGTTTCATGGCTTAGAGTCCACATATGCTTATTTCCTCATAAGAGAATTTGAGAAAGTATGTCTAATGATGAAATTTCACACCTTGTAGATGATGCTATTAGGTTGATATTTGTTCCTTTCGCTCCTAAGAACTTAGCCAAGAAATGGCTTTACAGCTTAGCGGCTGGCTCTATCACATCTTGGGATGGTTTCATCAAAGTCTTCTTGAAGAAATTCTATCTAATTCATAAGACCTCTCTCATTAGGAAGAACATCATGCAATTCAAGAAAGAACGTAGTGAACCGTTTTGGAGATACTTTGAACGTTTTAAAGACCTCCTTGTCCAATGTCCTCATCATGGAATAGAGAAATGGCGACAATGCAAATTCTTTATGACGGTTTAGACTACTCTACTAAGACCCTCTTAGAAAGCATGTGCCAAAGGGGATTCTTTAAAATGGATAAGAATGAAGGGGGGATTTATATGAGAATCTAGCTAAAAAGACCATCCAATAGGAACCTACTAGTGAAACCTCGAGGACTCAAACTCCATCTCTTAAAAAAGAGGTCTCCATTTTATTGAATCATCCATAGCTAACGAGGCTAACTTAGCTAACCTAGCGAGAAGACTTTAGAAACTAAGGAACCAAGTCCAGTCAATCAAATCAGCCCAAACCAATTTTCAACTCCGGGCTGTACTTACTATCAAGCCATGAATCATGTGTTTGAGGAGTGTCCTATGGTTCAAGCTCAACAACAATTTTCAGAACTGATGAATGCTGCCTTTTCAAGGCCGAACAATAATCCTTATGCACCAACGTACAATCCTGGCTGGAGAAATCACCCGAATTTCTCATGGAGCTAAAATAACAATGACCACTCACGGTCAAATCATGCAAGCCACTTCCATCAAGCCAATAATTCTTTCAATCATCAACCCAACTTTTTCAATTTCCATCATAATTCTCCCAACCATCCACCTAACTTTTTAAGTTATCAACAAAACTTTCCTAACCAAGCTCCACAATCTTCCTTCCAGAATCCTCAACTAGAAAGGAGTATGACTGACTTTGAGAGAAACATGGAAAGATATATAAAGAACTAAGATTTTCTCATGCAAACTATACAGAGGCTAGAGGTTCAAATAAGCTAATTGGCCACTCCACAGAATGAGAGACAAAAGGGTATCTTGCCTAGTCAGCCAATAATGAATCTTAGGAATTCTCAACAAATTCATTTGGTTGAGGATCAATCATTGAATCAATGTAATGCTGTTCATACATTGAGGTCGAAAAAAAGTGATAATCAGTGTCAACACCATCTAATCCCATTCAGCACAACCACAATCAAGTATCCGTCTCATCTAATCCCAATCCTTCCAAATCTGACAAATCTGAAACAGATAAGTCAACCAGTCAGGTGCACCAGCCTATAATACCATTTCCTAATAGGCTGAAAAACAACAAGCAAAATCCACACATGGATAAGATAATTGAGATTTTAAATCAAGTGAAGATAAATGTGCCATTTCTTGATGCCATCCTACAAGTCCCATCCTATGCTAAGTTTCTTAAGGACATGTGCACCAAGAAGAGAAAGACTAATGTACCCCAAAAGGTCTTCTTAGCCACTAACATTAGTGAGCTACTGTCCGGTTCTATCCCTGTCAAGTATAAGAATCCAGGTTGTCCCACCATTGCCTACACCATAGGACAAGTCGAGATTAGTCGTGCACTTCTTGACTTGGGGGCAAGTATCAACTTGCTCCCATTCTCAGTTTATTGACAACTCGGGTTGGGCATTCTTAGTCCAACTCGAGTCACTATCCAAACTGGCCGACCGTTCAGTGAAAGTTCCAAAGGGGAAAATTAATGATGTCCTTATCCGGATCGGGGAGTTTATTTACCCTGTTGAATTTATAGTTCTAGAGACACAACCTGTGTCCAATCCTAGGGCTCAAACTCCTGTTATCCTAGGGCGACCATTCCTTACTACTGCCAATGCCATTATCAATTATAGGAATGGGTCCATGAGGTTAACCTTGGGAACATGACTAGAGAAGTCAATGTCTTCAACATATAGGAAAACAACCCCGTGATGTTGAGGACCAACCATTTGAAGTCAACCTCATTGAGAACTTAACAAGTGAACACCGGGAAGAATTAGAACTAGAAACTGAGTGTGACTTCGGGTTAGAGTCTGACGACTTTAATCTTGATCAGGTTGTTGAGTCTGCTGTGAATTAGACCTCGAACCCTATTTCACCAAATATGGAGCCAACAAATTTGACTCATCTTCTAGTGAGCCTTCTTCTTCTTTAGAATTGAAAGTCTTACCTGCGCATCTCAAGTACGTCTATAGGCGAACAAGAGACATTTCCTGTCATCATTGCCTCCCATTTAAACGACGGGCAAGAAGAAGATCTTAAAGCAATTCTAAGAAAACATAGAGAAACTATTGATTGGACTATGAGATATAAAGGGATTGAGTCCAACCATAACTCAACATCGCATTCATCTCAATGAAGATGCCACACCTAAAAGAGACTCGTAGAGTAGGTTAAACCCTATAAGCAAGAGGTTGTTCATGCTGAAATTGTGAAACTCTTAGATAACGGGATAATATATCTCATTTTTGATAGCCAATGGGCCAGTCCTGTCCACACGGTTCTAAAGAAATCTGGTTTCACCATAGTGAAATACGAGAACAAAGAGTTGGTCCAAACTCGACTTCCCACGAAGATCCGAGTTTGCATTGACTATAGGAAGCTTAATGCTGCAAGTCGTAAGGACCATTTTCACTCCCCTTCATTGATCATATGCTTGAACGGCGGGCCACGAGTATTACTGTTTCTTGGATGGTTAATAAGGGTATAATCAGATTCCTATTGCTCCGAAAAGACTACATTCACATGTCCATTTAGGACATTTGCTTATAGTTGAATGCCTTTCAGCTTATGCAATGCCCCAACAACATTTCAACGTTACATGTTGAGACTTTTTTCTGATATGGTAGAATGATTCTTAGAAATCTTCATGGATGATTTCTCCATCTACGGAGATTCATTCATTCAATGTCTCCACCATTTAGAACTTGTCCTCCAGCGTTGTGCTGAGAAAAATCTGACACTGAACTGGGAGAAATGCCACTTCATGGTAAAACATTGAATTACCTTGGGTCATGAAATCTCCAATAAGGGAATTGAAGTGGATAGAGCCAAGATTGAGGTTATTACTAAGCTTTCCATGCCCAAATGCGTGAAGGTATTTGATCCTTCTTAGGACACGTTAGTTTTTACCGACGATTTATCAAGGATTTTAGCAAGATGCTAGACCCTTGACTAATCTGTTAGCTAAGGACATGTCCTTCACTTTCGATGCTGAATGTATAAATTATTAGGAGAAGCTTAAGAGAGAGAGCTCATTTCTGCACCAATCATATCTGCATCAGATTGGTCTAAGCCGTTCGAAATCATGTGTGACGCTTCTGATTTTGCCATAGGCGCTGTCCTAAGATAACGCATTGATAACAAGCAGCACGTTATTTACTACTCTAGTAGGACTCTCAACGATGCTCAATTGAACTACACTACTACTGAGAAGGAATTAGTGTTTGCCTTAGAGAAATTTCATCCCTACCTACTAGGGTCTAAACCCACCATTTTCACCGATCATTCTGCGCTTAGGTACCTCATGATGAAGAAGGATGCCAAGGCCCGACTCATTCATTGGATCCTCCTTCTTTAAGAATTCGATCTCGAGATTCGAGACAAGAAAGGCGTAGAAAATGTCGTTGCTAACCATCTCTCACGAATCCCAAATTCTCCATGCAACGAATTGCCCATAAATGAGGACTTTCCTGATGAAACTCTTAGCTGTCTTTAGGGAACCTTGGTTTGCTGATATAGTGAATTACTTAGTCACTAACCAAACTCCGTCTCATTGGTCCAAAAACGATATATACCGGTTCTTATCTCAAGTCCGGTATTTCTTTTGGGAGGAACCGTATCTTTTTAAGTACTGTTCTAACCAAATTATTAGGAGATGCATTCCCGATGAAGAGGTTAAGAGTGTTTTATCCTTTTGTCACGAACTTACATGCGGTGGACACTTTGGTCCCCACAAGACTGCTAAAAAAGTGCTACAAAGTGGGTTCTATTGTCCCACTTTGTTCAAAGATGCTTATGAATTTTGCAAGACGTGCCCTAGATACCAGATGGTGGGAAGGATCTCAAAATGAGATATGATGCCCCTCAGCCCAATTCTAGAAATAGAACTCTTTGATGTTTGAGGCATCGACTTTATGGGTCCATTTCCTAACTAATTTGGAAACCGATACATATTGGTTGCTGTGGACTATGTGTCCACGTGGGTAGAAGCCATTCTTAGTAAAACTAATGATAACAAATTTGTCATAAAGTTTTTGAAAGAGAATATTTTCTCACGCTTTGGAACCCCGTGCTATCATCAGTGATAATGGTACTCACTTTTGCAATAGATCCTTTGAAACTCTTATGCGAAAGTATGCCATAACTCATAAGTTGTCCACACCTTATCATCCTCAAACCAGTGGACATGTTGAGGTCTCCAATAGACAAATCAAGCTTATTTTGGAGAAGACTGTGAACCAAAATCAGAAAGATTGGTCCACCAAACTTGTAGACGCCCTATGGGCCTACAGGACCGCTTTCAATACGATTCTAGGGATGTCTCCTTATAAGTTAGTCTTTGGGGAGGCTTGCTACCTACCCGTTGAATTAGAGCACCAAGCTTTATGGGCAATCAAGCAGTTGAATTTTGACTTGACTAAGGCCGATAACCTTCGAAAATTACAAATTTTCAAATTAGAGGAGTTGAGAAATGAGGCCTATGAAAATGCTAATATCACTAAAGATAGAGTTGAGATGTTTCATGATAAACACATCATAAGAAAAACTTTTGTCCCTGGATAAAAAGTCTTACTCTATAATTCTAAGCTTCATCTTTTTTCAGGAAAATTAAAATCAAGATGGACTGGGCCTTTCGTTGTCAAATCGTATTTCCACACGGTGCTGTAGAGATCAGTGACACCAAGAATGAAAATGACTTTAAGGTAAATGTTCAACGCCTTAAACCTTTCTTGGAATCAGTGCCAGTAAATGAAACGACTATGGGTCTTTTCGACCCAGTGTATCGGTAATTTCCTCTGTTCCATTTTATTTCATGCATCTATACATTTCTTTCATACATTAGGGACAATGCATGAGATAAGTGTGGGGGAGGACTCTGACTTGACTAATATAACTAAAAAAACAAAACAAAGATATATATATATATATATATATATATATATATATATATATATATATATATATAAAACAAAGATATATATATATATATATATAAGAGAAAAAACTTTTTGAACGGTAAGAATAATATTTTGATATATTTTTTTGTAAGAAATTAAGTCAATTTTAAGGAATAAGAAAATCATAATTAGGATTTCTTATACTTGGTCAAAATAAGATAACTTGTTTGATTTTCAGAGTTAGGAAGAAAATTGATGAAAGTAATTTGGTCTTGATCTTTACCTGAAGAAATATGCACACTTTATACACTTACACACTTAGGGTTCAAAGACAAAAATTCTTATACCTTATAAAAAAGAAAAAAAATATATGTAGCTAGGTGCTTTGGCCTAAGTAAGCCTTGGTATTTATGCAAAAGATAAGTAGATAAATTTGAAATATATATATATATATATATAAATCCTCTGATTAAGCTGGTATTTGTGCCTCATGAAGCATAAGTATTCACGCCTAAAAGGGGTACATTTTATAAATAAAAATCCTTGGTTTCGTGGCTTTGTTTGCTCGAGTGTTTAAGTTCTTAGGGGTGTTTTCTCACCTGTGCCCTAAGACCATCCGATCTGGGTGTCACCGACTAAAGGCTCGTTACATGGGCAGATTAGAAAGCCTAATAAAATTGAGGAATAAATACCACCAAAAATAAATATAAATAAGGTAGAGGAGTTAATGTTAAAGAACCCTTAGTCAAACTTCACGGTCATAATGGTGCATATGACTCAGGGTAAAGTAATAGACTAGATGAAAAATACAACTTGACTCTTTACTTTGATTGATGACATGTTTTTGAATAGAGACTAAGTCTAAGAATGAAAAGTTTGATATTCTTATAACTTATAGATTACTTGAACTCTTACAAATATACTTCAAATATTTTCTCCTTTCAAAATGCTTTACGAAAATACTAACATTTTTTCTTTCTTCATGGATTTTGTGGGTGCAATCCACTGAAAACCCTCATGAGATAAAAATCGTCCTCTAGGGGTAACCTAGAGGTTTAACGGCTTGTTGCACATGCTCAGTGCAATCGAGTGACCTGCGAAAGTGATCTAATAATTGATTAGGATTAGTTTTGATGTTTTGCTCGAGGGCGAGCAAAAGATAAGTGTGGGGGTGTGATCGGTCACATATATTACATATTTATTGTCGCATTACCATGTTTATTATCTAATAAATCCTATTAATAAAGTCTTATTTTTCTTTATTAAGTGCAGGCCCATTGCTTAAGGAAAGGGAAGAAAAACAAGCCCAAAAGCCCATCAAATTCTGATTTAATTCAGAATTAATTCGAAATCAGAAGATAAGGGCAAATTATGACAAATCAGGGAGGTTGAAAACTGATTAATTTGGTTTTATAAGAATCCAAATCGGTTAGCTTGAGAATTACCGAAGATCAAATTAGAATCAGAGCCAAACAGTGAATCCAGCCAGACAAAAGGGAGTCAAAACTCACGCCAGCCAGATCTCCACCAGGATGTGGCCATTTGCCCACATCCTGGCCGCGGGTCCGCGGCCACAGCCACTGATCCGCGACTCGTTGGTGGAGATAAGGGAAGCGTTTGCTCCCCTTATCTCCTCACTCCTTTCCCTCTGGGTGTTTGCCTATAAAAGGCAAGTTTTTGTACTGAAAAAGGTAGCGAAAACTAGGATTAAATTTCTTATTCATTTTTAAGGTTTAGGTTCTTTGTTAGATAGTATAGAGAAGTTGTATCTCTATTTTCTAATTTGTATTTCAATACAAATACCAGTGAGACAGAGGAATAGAGTGATTGTAATCTGAAGATTGAAGTGACATCAATAAAGGTTTAACGCATCTCTTCTTCTTCTCCAATTCACGGGTATGTCTTATTTTATTTCCATGTCTTATTTTGCATTATTAATGAGCAACTAAACTTGTTTTCTGGACTCACTAATTAATCTCTTCTACCTCCTTTCTCTCGATTGATTTTTTTATGAAAGCGACTCTCTTGAATCATAATAATGCCTGAGTTAAACCTTGTTCTTAAAAGCTCAGAGGATGCTTTTCTTTTAAACTTGGATTTTCAAAACACAAATATCTTTAAAATGTTTTTATTCCATACTTGCTTCTTCGCGCTTGATGATTTAACATTCTCTTTTTAATGAAGTGTTAAGAAAGGCCTTAAGATTTAAACTAAAATCATCTTATTTGTTTTACTTGGACATTAAAAGAAACTAAGGTTTTTACCTATGATAAAAGTGATGCACCAAAATGTTCTTGAGATAAGTAGTTGAGTAGAAAATTAGTGAGCCCAGATCTTTTCCTATATTAGAAACAATCAAACAATCTTCATCATGTTTTATAGATCACCTTTTCCATAGCCTTCTCTAAGTTTTAAGTTTTTCTTTAAATCACTTCCCTTCTCTCCATTCTCTTTTCAACTAAAAACAAACACCATTCTTTGCTTTCTAAGCAAAAACAGCAAAAAACTTCTATCGCATTTCTCCTCATGGACATGACCCATTAACCTAAAGCTACACGATAATTCTTCTCACTTTCATTTCACAATCAATGTTGATATTTCAAATAGAAATAGGAACAAAGAAGGAAAAGGAAAGAAATATGACAATTACTGGTTGCTACTAAACATTTCAAGTTTCTATTAATTATTTAATGTTTGTCACAGCCCCCAACTCTATAGCATATATGTAGCACCTGATTGGGTAATGGAAGAGAGAGAAGAGAGGATGAGGGAGGGGAAGAGCAAATGAAGAGGGGAAGAACTTCCCCTCTTTCTAGTTTTTGTTGATTATTTGGTCAAAAATAAAGAGGGGATGGTGGGAAGAAAATCACGACAAGAGATAAGAAGCAGGAGAGAGATGGCGGGAAGAAAGAAGGGAGGAGAGATGGCGGAAAGAAAGAAGAAAGGAGGATGTGAGCAGAGTAGATGTTGAAGAGAGAGGGAAAAAATCAAGAAATAAAAAATATCAAATTTACCTTGACCTGAGTGCTCCAGCACTCATCCGATGGCTTTTTGAGGGGAAGAATTTTTCCCCTTTAGCTCCACATCACCTGCCAGCTAAGAGGAAGAATCTCACATCCTCTACCAAACAATCAGCTCAAAGTAGGAAACACCCCTCTTCCTCTCTCTCCTCCTCTCTCATGCTGCCAAACAATCAGCCACTTAGTGGTAAAAAATCTGACTACCCAAGATGGCGACACGTCTCCCTCATCCTCCAACTCTCTGAGAGGCAGCAGAGCTTTCCTCGGAAGTCCTCACCACATCTAATCTCTTCAGGGTCTTCTCCACTCTAAGGCTCTCTTTGTTCTGAAGGCTTCCACTTTAAATCTAAAGTTCCAAAAACAGATCACCTTTGATCTTCACCGACAGTTATGCAGCTTCTTTCTTACCCACGTTCATAACGTGTAACACCCCTTTTAACACGGGCCCTTATGGACAATAACAAATTTTTCTGCATGCAATCCCAACCAGCCAGTGCTGATGATCATGGCTGTTATAACACATCAACATGAGCAAATCGTGCAGCTGCGAGAATCTTGCCCATGCCTATCTGCCTCCATTTCGATTATCATAGTTAGGTATAAGAACTCTTCTTGCCCAAAGGGAAGGGAAGGACTCCTTTTACTGTAAAGAATACATACCACACCAACTCCCCCACGATCACGACTGATAGATTTCCTGTTAGTCTGCCATCTCCATATATGAGCAGTTCTCCTATGTTAGTCCAAACCATGCCAGCAGTTTTCCTCTGTTGCCCGCCTTCTCCATTCTTTCCATACATTCCTCCAAGCCGACTATTGATTCTCACGCGACATTAGGTTGGCATCCCACCGGTGCTTCTGATCCGAAAGGTCATCTTTCCTTTGTGCTCTGACATGTATCCATTAGCGGAGAAAGGAGTTCTCTCTTGTCTGCGACTGGGGTTCTTCTACAAAAAATCTACCACCACAGATTGATGATTTCATTGAGAGCTAAATTCTCAGTCAAAGTTTCTTCTCCTCCAAATTACTATGGCCCTAAAAAAGTAACCGGCCACCGATGTAATTTCTCCTAGTCAATAATACTGTATTATTATTTTTAAATATTTTATCTGGCTTTACTTATCATTTTGTTAATTATTTGATTTATAGTTATTATTATTAGATATACAAATTATTTCTAAGATATTAACATTGGCTTTATTTATTATTGCCATTATCACTTATTAATATTTTAATTACTATTACTATTATTATTATTTGTTACTCATAGTAATGAGTGTTTCGTTATGATTATAATTATTATTACTATTGTTATGGTTATTTAAATTAATATTAGTAGTATTATTAACTATTATTGTTATTAATATTATTATTATGTATTGGTATTATTGTTGTTAATTATTATTATTAGTATTTTAATTCTTGTTTTTTATTATTACATGATTAATTATTATTATTATTTATCATCATTGTTATTATTAACATTATTGCCTGAATTATTATTTTCGCTTCTTGATTCTTTTCCCCAAACCTATTTATCTAAACCCAAAACCCACCAACCCAATAATTTATAATCCAAAAC
Source organism: Agave tequilana (assembly GCA_038442645.1). Classification (NCBI taxonomy): domain Eukaryota; kingdom Viridiplantae; phylum Streptophyta; class Magnoliopsida; order Asparagales; family Asparagaceae; genus Agave; species Agave tequilana. The sequence goes on along the minus strand of JAVJIF010016806.1, from coordinate 42,719 downwards.
TCAATCCCTATAATCCTATCTTAATTCAAATTCAAATCCTAGATCTTAACTATCTAATCCAAATCCTATCTAATTAAATCTTTATCCTAGCAAACCAAATCATAAATCTAGGATAATCCTAATCTAAATCCTAACAATAATCATATCTATCCTAACTTATTCAAATCCAAATCTTATTTTCAAAATCATAATCTCATTTAATTCTATCCTAACTACTAAGCAAGCAATTGAACCTAACTAAAATTCTAATTTTTAAAATTTCTAATAATCTATAAAAAATGCCTAAACTATTTTTTCTATCTCAAAAGAAAAACCATGACCAAACTCTTCCCACCTCCTTCTTTCTTTTTTCCTCAAGCGGAGTATGAATGAAAAGGAATCTCGAAGTGCAGAAATTAAGGAACATGCTAGGGGAGATCAAATCTAAGTAAATAATCTATCATCTCACAATTTATTTGATATAAATAGTTTACTAAAAATCATATCTATATCATGATTATTCATAAATTTTTATACATCAAAACCTAACCACAAAATCCAACTAAAATACATATGAGAATATAACAACCCGTCATTTTAATTTACATTATTTTTTTAAATTTTAAAACAAAGAATTTAAAAAAAAAAGAAAGAAAGAAAGAAGAATTGCATAATAAAATAATCAAATAAAAAATAAAAAGAAAAAATGGAGAAAAATATAAACAACAGTAAATTCTTCTATTTTCTATGATAAAAATTTGAGACTAATAGCAATATAAATTAACTCAAATCAATCACTTTAAAGCTATTTTCCTTAATGGTAAATTCAGACCCGTTAAGCATTTTAATGGTTTAAAGCCTATTAAAAAATCCAACAAAAATATTAGATATTGATTTAAATTAAACCTATTAAATTCATTAGACCCAGAGGATCATATCCCAACCCCAAACCAATTAATCAAGATTAAAACCCTTATAACTCTCAAGTAGAACATCCTTTTAAAAATTCTAATAAAAACTCTAATAATTTTTATTGAAATGAACTATTTAGATTTATGGGGATCTTATGATTTCAGTGCTTTGGACTTGGGATCGAGCTCAGGTGAGTGTTCTTTTCCTCCTTCAGTTAAACAAAAATTTTGTGATAAATGATTTTTATAATATTGTGTAATTATGTTACTAAATTTACGAAGACGATATTTGTGAGTATTTGCTCTTGTATTATTTCCTCATTCACCATTGTCAGATATATATATATATATATTGCTTTATTTTATGTGACCATCTGCTTTATTTTACCTGTATGAGTACTGTATCATTTCATGTAATCATCTGACTTATTTTATCTGTGTGATTACCTGTATTTCTTCATGAGACATCGGTGAGTACTCATCCTATTTAGTTGGTTCATATGAGTGTTTATCAGCATCATTGCATGTGTGGAGGATCATTACTTTTGATTATAGGCTAGTTCTCGTACACCTTAGACTGTGACTTGAATTGATCTTGAGATTGGCCTGATTCATTTTTATTGATTTATTTGAGATATTATCGGACATTTATTTGATGATATTTCAGACGGGAATTCATTTAGACAATGAAGATGGATTAAACAAGATGTTTTAGATTGATTTCTCTTAATACTTGGATTTATATATGGATCTAGAGTTTAACTTGCGATTTACATGAGATCTTGATTTGTACTTAGATGAGATCAATAATAACTGGATTCTAATCATATGGGAGAATACCTTATCTTGATTTTGATCTATCATATAATACTAATTTTGAATTATTAGTAGCAAGTATTTTATTTGGATATATTCACTGATAAATTATCTGAGTAATGATGTTTATTGAAATTTAGGTTTGAGTACAGAGACTATCTAGATTTCACGTAGTTTGAGGATATCCCACTCCCTAGTTATGATATTGATTTGTAATGAAGCTATTAGTGATGTAACTTAGACTATAATCAGATTTAGATTTTAGATTTGACTGGTTCATGATGGTAGGGATATGAGTGATCTCTGAGTAGTATTATCAATGCATTTGATTATTCTTATTGACGGTATAACATTTGAGAGTTTAGTTGGATATTAATGATTTACTTGGAGATTCTTTATCAAAATAATGAGATCTTAGACTTTGACTTATTAGTAGACTCGATTGAGTCGGAGTTGATTTTGGGTTAAGGAGTAGGCGTAGATTGGTTTGACCTAACTTGATGCATGTATATATACCTAATTGACTAGTTACTTGGATTTATGGATCTTGTGCTTGAACATATAATGAAAGTGGGAGTGTATGATGGTCTTAATCAGATTGGATAGTAATGATTGGTTGAATATAGATGAGTATGTATTTTATATATTGGGACCTAGATATATTGATGACTTTGAGGATTTGAGTTGATTGTACACTTTGCCCATATTATTATATTCATGCTAGCAGGTCATGAGTATGTATTTTTATATGTTGAGACTTGGGTATATTGATGACTTTGAGGATCTCAGTGGAGTGACCTTGCCCGGATTATTCTATTCTTGTCAGCAGCTCATTACTTATCCTGTATATCAGGATTTACTTAGAAACTTGATTGATTATACATGATATCTGATTAGTCTCTAAAATTGCATATTTCATACCACATCTTCACATTTATTTAATATTAAATTCTGCTAATAATACCTCTCTTGCATGTTTCTAGGTCCATGGCGTGCAATGAAGAAGAAGACCCTAAATCACCATTAATGGTTATTAAAGGCCTATAATATAACCATTAACTTTAGAGAGCTGATTCGTCAAAACCAGGAGCTCAAAATCAGAAATCGGGACCTACAACTGACAGGGGATAGACGGGACAGCGCGCGGCAGAAAGCGCTGCGCGCGCGACTCTAGAAGAGCCGCAGAAACGCAGCTATGGCCGCGTTTCCACTGCCGCACGGGCGTGGCCGCGCCCGTGCTTTGAACTAGGGGTTGTCCCCCTGGCCCCTTTTCCCCTGGTGCCTATAAATACCCCTTGGGGTTCTTCTTCAAGGAGATATCGAGAGAGTAGTGTAGTTTTAGGGTAGTATTCTTCTCCATGTTGTAGTTTAGTTTAGTTTAGGTTAGTTCTTCTTTTTTCTCTTTGTATTTTTCATTTTCTTTTAAATCTTGTAATAAGAGAGAGTGGTACATGAGTGGAAGGCAATAGTTCTTGTAATAGAGGGTGACAAGCTATGAAAGGTTCTCTCTTTACCTCTCTTTGTTTTCTTCTCTCTAACTTCTTTTACATGTGTAGCTAACTTTTCTCTCATGTCAACTAACTACTAACCACTAACCACTAACTAGTCTAACTTCTTATTTGATAATCCACATGAATCTAATAGCCTCTACTTGGCCTTGCTCTTGCAAGAGCCATTGATGGCTCATGATGATGGATCTAACACTCTAACATCTAAATCTCTAACAAGCTAACATTACTTTATTTCATGCTTTCTCTTATTAGGTTTTGATGATTTAAGTGTAACTTGCACTTGTTGGTTGAATTTGAATGTGAAAGTTAACATATGAGCCATGCTTTGTATGAAATCACCTAGAGGGGGGGTGAATAGGTGATAATGCTAATCAATGCACAGATTAAAAATGTTATGATGCAATGATCACCCGAAACAAGACTAGAAGCCGAATACCCCGTGAAGGGCTCTGAACTCCTTCCTCGTGATTCCTCTAGATAAGAGTTTGAGGTGCGTAATGCAATCTTGTTGTGTGAGTATTGATCGACAATATAGCAATGATTATGAAGCAATGAATATAGAGCAAGTAAATGAAGCAATGAATATAAAGCAAGTAAACCAATCGCAAACACAGAGATTTGTTCCGAGATTCGAGCACCCAGCTCTACGTCCCCGCCTTCACCCAGAAGGATTTTCAACCACTATAACTTTCACAAAGAGTTACAACCACACCGGAGTACCCAACGCCTCAATCACACTCCTCTAGTCCAGAGGTAGAGGAGCCACAAATACAAGAATCTCTTTGTGATCAAAAGACCACAAACCCTCTTTTGAAAACCTTTTTCCCTTACAAAAATCCTATAGAACAATGTGTAGGATTGAAGCTCAAGTTTTGTAAGTGAAAAGAAAAATGAATTGAAGAGAGTTTAGAACCAAAAACTTCAGTAAAGAGAGAATTTTGAGCACAAAAACAGATAACAAAAACTTCTTTTGAAAGCTTTAAACTTGAATTATTTTTACAAAATAATTGTTATGAATACCTCACCCCTAATCATCCCTATTAATAGGATAAGGGTAGGGATTAAAGAGTAAACTAATATAATAAGTAATTAGGAAATGTTTGACCAAAAGCCAGCCCCTAAACTCGTTTAGAGACAAAACACACGTTTTAAAACGTGTTAAAACAACTAGCCGTTAAGGCTGAAATCAAGCCACGGTCGACCGCCCGGTCGACCGTGTTTTCAAAAAATTTAGCCGTTGCCAGCCCATGGTCAACCGCCCGGTCGACCGAAACAAACAGAGAGTAGAGGACTTTCAGTCGGCCGAAGGTCGGTCGACCGAAATGGGGTCCGGTCGACCGCCCGGTCGATCGGGAGACGTGCACACATGCACGCACCCAAACGGTCAGAAGCCCGGTCGACCGTTTTGACCTGAAACAGAGCCGGTCGACCGCAGCAGGCCAAAAATCAGTCTTTTGAAAAAAGGTTTTGAAAATCTTGATAGTTTTCAAAATAGTTTTGATCAAGACTAGGTATACTATACAAAATGGAGTTTGTAAGTAATAAAATATATTTAAAATTATTTTGTATATAGGAAAAATTTCTTTTAGACAAATTATGTGCACAAAAACTTGTGTGTAGGGAAATTTGAGCTTCAAACCTATTCACTATTCTTTAACAAACTATAAGAATAAGACTAAAAAAAATGAAGTCTCTTAACCACAATGAAGTCTCTGAGCCATGCTATACCAAGCTAGAGCCTTCTCTTCTATAAACACTTCCTCTTGCGCCATTTGCCTTATAAGCATCATAAACCTTGCAAACCTTGCAATAGTTAAGAAAGGCCATCATGAATGGTACTAACCTGAAACTCATTTTAAACAACTTATTAGTACCATATAGCTCCTATGTATTTTGTTATCATCAAAACTTAAACAAATGGAGAGTGTAACCTTTTGGGCCAACAATCTCCCCCTTTTTGATGATGACAAAACATATAGGCTATATAACAAGATATAAAAGAGAGGTAAAACTCTATATAAAAGAGAGGTAAAACTCCCCCTCAAATAATGCACTATTTAAACAAGTATAAAACAAGTTTTCATAAAAATAAAAACACCAATTATGAAACAAAAGCATCATAAAACTTAATTAAAACACATCAATAAAACACCAAAACATAACACATATTTCTCCCCTTTTTGTCATACATCAAAAAGGGATAAATTAGTAAGAAAACTTTCTTATTCAATAACACAAACATTAAGTTCACCACATATAAAAGAAAATCTATTAAAGTCAAGTGGTTTAGTGAAAATATCGGCAAGTTGCAAATCAGAAGAAACATAATCAATCTCAATATCACCTTTCTCAAAATGATCTCTAAGAAAGTGATATCTAATCTCAATGTGCATGGTCTTACTATGTTGATTTGCATTCTTAGTCATATGAATAATACTAATATTATCACAAAATATTTTTATATGGTCATAATGCAAATCATAATCAAGGAGAGTATGTTTCATCCAAAGGACTTGTGCACAACAAGCCCCCGCCGCAACATACTCCGCCTTGACAGTTGAAAGGGCTACCGAATTTGTTTCTTAGAAGACCATGAAACAAGACAATTACCAAGAAATTGACAGTTCAACTAGTACTCTTTCTATCCACTCTACAACCCGCATAGTCGGCATCTGAAAAACTCGTCATTGAAAAATCTCCAGTTTTCGGATACCAAAGACCCATTCCAATAGTGCCCTTAATATAACGAATGATGCGTTTTACCGCAATTAAATGAGATTCTTTAGGACACGATTGGATCTAGCACAAAGACACACACTAAACATGATATCCGACCTACTAGCCGTTAAATACAACAAGCTACTGATTTGTCACATACATTGCATTCATGTTGTCACTTTACCACACTTGTTTGCTAATAAATGATATTAATAAGTGTAGGCTGTCCAAAAGTTACTGAAGGACAAACCATTGAAAAGCTCTAGACGCGAGGGATTATCATCCGCGTCTCAGCATCAAGGCGCGTCGACTTGACACCCGCGTCTCAGCATCAAGGCGCGTCGGCCTGACACCCGCGTCTCAGCATCAAGGCGCGTCGGTCTGACACCCGCGTCTCAGCATCAAGGCGCGTCGACTTGACACCCGCGTCTCAGCATCAAGGCGCGTCGACCTGGAACCCGCGTCTCAGTTATAACCGCCTTGGTTAAGGGACCAATCACTGCCCACACGCAAGGGAGACCAGCTCCCATCGTGGCGTGTCTTTAGCAGGCACGTGGGTTGGTTACCGTCCATGTAGCGGGAAGTTGGCTCTCATCGTGGAGTATTTTTAGGGGGCACGTTCACCCCCTAAGACCTCTATAAATAGCCCCGTCGCTATGAAAAAGGGGTCGGACCCTGGAGGATCAGAAGAAATCGAAGGGCATCAATAGACATAAAGAGGCCAAGAGATATCAACAGGCGCGACACATACAGAGAGAGAGAGCTCGACTCTTCAAGCTAACTTGCTGCGTACAAGTTGCTCTTCGCCTACCTTCTCTTTTAGAGTTTTGGTAGACGGGGCTGAGTTACTCCTTCTACCTGCCAAGGAGAAGATCCCTTGACGGTCCAGACAGTCATCTGGTCAACGGAGAACAAGATTCACTCTCCACCGCCACACGAAGAACCCAGCACTAAACAAAGGGGGGATTCAAGCTTCAACATCCTCCCTCCCTTGTAACCGGAAGATTAGTCTGTTGTAATTTTTCATCTGATTCAAGGAAATTTTACACCTCCTCCTTTTCCGTGTCCAACAAGAGATGGCGACTCCGCTGGGGACTACTTTCGTTACTGACGAACAGGTAGTGGCGCAAGATGACGTCCACCATGAGGGAAAGATGGTCGAATCGCTCGTTGTCGAGTTCGACCAGGCGAAGTACGAAGAGTTCCTCTCTTCTGGCTCCAAGAGCCCAAAGACCCGCGTCTGTCGCAGGGTCTCGGCGGGGAATAACTCCGAAGCTCAAACTGAGGCTCTCTTGGGCGCCACTGCTACGGCCCCTTGTGCACAGAAGACCCGCGTCAACGCCTCTCAGAAGGCCAGCGTGGTCTCGCGTGTGACTGCTGCTGCGACCAACTGCGTCGCACAAAAGACCCGCGTCAGTGTCCCTCAGAGGACCCGCGTGGTTAAAACCCCTGATGTTCAGCATCAGGATGTTGTCGGTTTCTCTCCTCCTCCGCGACGCAACCGAAATGCTGAGCGTCGACAGAGAAGACGTGCGCGTCAGCTGCAAGTTGGAACCGTCGGTTGTCCAACTGAGGCTGGACGCGACGTACAATCGCGCGCCTTGCCTACGCCGCGTCCAGTACGTGAAGTCCGCGTTTGGCGTCCCAAACACGAGATTCCTCCAGTTAGGTCCTCCGAGGACCAACTCATCAAACGCCAAGGTGAGACCTCTACGCCTCGTCAAGCACAAGAGGCACGAGCCCATAGGCGTGGGGCCCAGCAGCCCATCCTCTCTCACCCGTCTCTGCCCGGACGCACCAGGCATCAGCGCGAGACTCGCGTCTCATCTCAACAGAGACGCCAAGCGCGCATTAGACAGCCGCGATGCGAGAGTTGCGTCCCTGAAGTCTGCGTCCATTCTGCACAGCACATGGATGCCTCCCGTCTTCGATGTTGTGAGGCTAGTCTCTTTGATCCCTCTTCCATGGATTTGAGGGATTATTTAACAAAGAAAAGAAGTGCCAATCAGGCCACTTCGTCGTGTAGCTGCCAACGGCTCATCTCCATGCTCTCGGAGTGCTGTTGCGGGTCGAGTGTGCACCAGCAGTCTTTAGTTAGACAGCTGACCTCGATCCCCCCGTCAGCCAAAAGAAGGCGCTCCCATAGAAGGAGAATCTTCTCTGATGTTGAATACCCAGAGCTTACTGCGAACATGACAAGCAGAAGCAAGGGAAAAGGGCTTGCAGTCAGCTCAGATGAGTCTGACTCTGAACCGGAAGGGGTGTATCAACACACTCGTACCGGGACTGGGGTCATTCCCCCGGTTGACTATAATGCCTTAGCCCATGGCATTAAAGTGAACGATTCCCACTCCGCCGTAGTGGAATCAGGGGCTTCAAACTCCTCCGTTGAGAAGGAGACCTCTGCCTACATGACAGGCACTCCTGATGAGACAGCTAGACGTCTGGAACAGATCCAAAAGAGACAAATGGAGATGATTGTGTCTCAACAGGAATCTATCGACGCTATCAAGCTGGCGCTTACACAGCTGCTCGAAGACAGGAGGAGATCTCCTCTTAGGAGGTCGAGGGACAGAGAGAGAAAGGGAGGAAGCTCATCTTCCGAGCCTTCTGAAGAGAAGCCTCGATATACTTCTGGCTCGTCCAAACCCTCGTTAAAGGGCGACCGAGACTCAGGGAAGGCTCATGCTAAAAGGATGAGTCAATTGGAGGAACGCCTCAATGCCCTTGCTAGTCGCAAAGACCTCCAAGAAGCTGGAGTGGTCCGGCCCTATCCAGCTGAGTGGGATTTAGTCCCATACCCTCCTAAGTTCAAGGCTCCAACCCTCCAAGCCTTTGATGGGAAGGGGTCCCCTAATCAGCATATCTACTACTTCAAATCCCAAACCGGGAATGTAGTAGATAATGACGCCATCCTGGCGCGACTGTTCATCGGCACCCTGAAAGGGTTGGCCTTTGAGTGGTTCATGAAACTCCCGGAAGGTTCTATCAAGAACTGGGGCGACTTGGAGAAGCTGTTCTTAACACGCTTCTTCGAAGATGACTCCGAGGTCACAATGCCCACCCTGTTAGCTATGAGACAGCGAAAGGGAGAGTCCGTCAAGTCTTTTGTGGAAAGATTCCGGAACATGGCACTCCGGTGTCCAAGCGGTATGACCCAGGCCACCCTGGTGGAAACATGCCGCCACAACCTCCAAACCTCACTCCTTACACAAATAGGAGTTGCTGAAAGCCACACCTGGAAACAATTAGTCCAACAAGGTGAACAGGCTGAGGAGATTGTTGCCCGCGTCAGGGCAGAAGAAGGCAAGCCTAGGCCGGAAAGGTCAACTAGGCGAGCGCCAGACACCTCCCTCCAGACGAAGCGGAAGGATAATTTGGTGACGGAGACCAAATCTCCCACCAAACCTCAACCAGCCAAGGCGAGTGGCTCTTCAAGCCAACCCCGCGCCAACAAGCAGTATTCCTTCAAGGAGGAACATGTCGATTCGCTCTTCAAGTTACTCAACAAGAGCAACCGACTGAAGCTCCCTGAGGCCAGGCGCCCTCAGGAAGTCGGCAAGACCGACAACCCCAACTACTGCTTGTACCACAGGATGTTGGGACACCCTACCAGAAGCTGTTACATCTTCAAGGACATCCTTCAGGCTCTGATTGACGCGGAGGTGTTGAAACTCCGACCAGAACAAAAGGAGGTGACAGCCAACATGACGTCGGTTCTCCAGTTTGGAAAACAACCTCCAGCACCTGCAGGGGTGGTCCCAATCCCAAGAGGAGAACTAAGAGTGGTCAACACAGACCCTCACCAGCAGCAGGAGAAGGGCTTGGTACCCGTCCCTACGCCTCAAGGGGAAATTATGTGGGTCCACCCTGACCTAGTGGACAGCCAACAGTAGACTACTGTAACCAACAGGAAGTCCAAAGGCAAGGCAAAAGCTTCGTCCTGCCATGTGGTATGTGCTTCCTCCCGAGAAGCAGAGGATGATGTTCCCTCACTGACTGATTCAGAAGAGGAAACAATAGTCTTGGCCGTAGAGCCCAACCAACCAATGACGGGGACTCGTTCAGGACAGCCCTACTTGAAGCAGTACGGCGAAGTGGCGGCAAACCCTCCACAACCGGCTGCAGAGCCAACTAGGCCCTCCACGAAGCCACCAATGGAGAAACAAAAAGAGACTCGATTCTCTCGAGCCCTTCAAAAGGGTATAGCGGAAGGATCCACAACGCCTTACCGCTTCGATGTTTTGGCTCAATTGGCCAACATCCCGGCGCGGATCACCCTGTATGAGCTTCTAAGACTATCAAAGTCGACCAGGGAGGCTCTACAAGAAGTTCTGGCAAATGCTGAGGTCTTTATGACCCAGGTGCCAAAAGAGGAAGATGTAGTGAATTGTCTCCATGCCTCCCAGAGTGCTCCCTGCATTACCTTCATGGCAGATGATATGCAGGTTAAAGGGAAGCATGATCGACCCCTGTACTTCACAGGTTATATCGGATCATCTGAGGTGAACCGCATTCAGGTAGATCCAGGGTCCGCATTGAGCATCATGCCCCGCCGAGTCATGCAACACCTCGGCATCCCTACCCACCGTCTGAGCCCTACACAGACGACCATCTACGGGTTCAATGCCAACGGCACCCGTCCGATGGGGAAGATCAAGCTCAAGTGCCAGATTGGGAGCCTCAAGTCAGAGGTGACGTGCTACGTCATCGATGCCGACACTTCCTACAATCTGCTGCTGGGACGACCATGGATCCACCGCAACTCCATCGTTCCCTCCACTCTTCACCAAGTCATGAAATACATTGACGCGAGTGGGAAGGTGCAAACATTGGTTGCCGAAAGGTATCCGTTTAAGGGGGTCGAAAATTATTTCACGGACTCCCTCCTATATCAGGATCCGGTGGATGAACCCCGCAACTGGAGGTGCCAGACTCTGGTAATGAGGCTGACACTGAGCCCGAGCAAGACGAGTGCCTGTGGAAGTTGGAACCACTTGTAAAGAGCACTAATAAGCTCGATGTTGATAATACCACCGACGATGCAGGCGGTTGGTATATTAATGAGAATTTAGACTTTGAGTACTTTTCTGCGTGTGCATCCGATTCAATACCGTCGGATACTAGTACCGACGTAGACGATGACATCTGGTCGGCAATGGATGCTTTGACATCATTGCATGTACCAGTAAAATCATCTTTCGGGACATACCAGGATAATGGTGATGCGCAGGAATCTATATTCATAGTTCCGACAAGACGAAAAGGCCAAAAACCAATCCTTTTGGGCGAATGACGACTGAACCAACGCCCCGCGAAGAATCGGAAAGTGAGGAGGAATCCCCTCAGCTCAGTCATTATGAACCAAAAGCGCTCAAAATGATGAAGTGCATGGGGTATGATCTAACCAACAGACCCGGGTTGAACTTCGGCAAAGGAAGGAGAACGCTACTTCGATCCTTTGTGCCGAAAGGGAAGGCCCCCGATTATTATCATCGGACGCGCCGGGGGTTGGGCTATGTATCAACTCCGGTCCCATCAGCCTCCGATTCTCAAGAATCATCGAGCAACGATTACTCTTCAGACACATCATCTTGGGAGTCAGATGTCAGTGTCGGCAACATCTTCAAGGAACTTTCAGTGAACATGGTTTCGACAAGCCACCTCGAAGATGGAAATGAAGAAATGATCCAATCTGATACAGATCCTTGGATCAAACATTTAAATGCTCTTTGGGATACCCGCTTTGAACAGCATGAGCCACCCACAGAAGACAAGGTTGTTCAGATCAACCTAGGAGATGAGGCTAACCCTAAGCCCATCTTCATAAGTGACGGCCTGTCACCTTCAGAGAAGAAGGATCTAATATCTCTTGTACAAGAGTATATAGACGTCTTCGCCTGGAATTATGAGGACATGCCAGGACTTGATCCTCAAGTGGCCATGCACCGCCTCAACATCAATCCGGACGTAAAGCCTGTCAAACAACAACAGCGACGGTTTCACCCAGAAATAATGGAGGCAATTCAATCAGAAGTCAGAAAACTTATTGATTCTGGCTTCATCAGGGAAGAACAACATCCCGACTGGGTAGCCAACATCGTCCCCGTTTCCAAGAAGAACGGGAAGATCAGGATCTGCATCGACTTCCGCGATCTAAACGAGGCCTGCCCCAAAGACGAATTCCCATTGCCAATCACAGATGTTATGATTGACAATACTTGTGGATTCGAACGAATGTCCTTCATGGACGGATTCTCAGGATACAATCAAATCAAAATGTATCCTGATGATGAAAAGCATACCTCCTTCAGGACTCCTCTAGGGGTATATTGCTATACTGTCATGCCTTTTGGACTGAAGAATGCGGGGGCAACCTACCAAAGGGCCATGAATGCCATTTTCCATCAGCAAATGCGCAAAACGGTGGAATGTTATGTCGATGACATTGCGGTGAAAAGTCGCATTAAAGGAGATCACATAGCTGATCTGAAGGCGGTCTTCGACATCATGCAGGCTCATCAATTGAAGATGAACCCCACCAAGTCCTTCCTGGGGGTAGCCAGTGGCAAATTCCTAGGATTTGTTGTGACTTCCACAGGAATCCATTTGGATCCGGAGAAAGTCCGCGCTATCCAAGAGATGCAACCCCCGAGAAACCTCAAGGAACTCAAGGGTTTACAGGGTCGATTGGCGTACATCCGCAGGTTCATCTCAAACCTCTCCGGAAGATGCCAGCCCTTCGCTAAGTTGATGAAGAAGGGTGTCTCGTTCATTTGGGACGATGCTTGCCAACAAGCGTTTGAGGAAATCAAACAATACCTCACCCAACCACCAGTCCTTGCAGCCCCGGTGTCCGGAAAACCTTTCCTGGTGTACGTCCGGGCAATGGACCATTCTTTGGGAGCTCTACTAGCTCAGAATGATGAATAAGGACGAGAACAGGCAATCTACTATCTGAGTAGAACAATGATCGGAGCCGAACATCGGTACAACCCGATCGAGAAGGAATGTTTGGCACTAGTGTTCGCCATTCAGAAAATGCGACACTATCTGGTAGGCCAGACTATAAATGTCATATCAAAAGTCAACCCCCTGAGCTTACTTATGACAAAGCCTTCTTCACTAAATGGCCGGCTGGCAAAATGGGCCATGTTGCTATCCCAGTATGATATGCACTTTCTGCCGCAGAAAGCCATTAAGGGACAAGCGGTGGCAGACTTCCTAGCTGAACACCCAGATCCGAGGGCAGCCAAAGTCTACGAGGATCTCCCAGACGAAGTGGCCGAAGTCTACCTTACTCAGACATCGTTTGAAAGTCAAGTGTGGCAACTTTTCTTCGACGGTGCATCAAGGACAAGCCCCAAGGGACACGTAGTGGCGGGGGTAGGAGTAGTACTTGTCTCCCCACAAAATTATGTGATCCCCCGAGCTGTCTCGCTAACGGAGCCTTGTTCCAACAATGTGGCGGAGTACAATGCTCTGTTGATCGGGATGCAGCTCGCCGATGAGATTGGCGTTAAAAATCTCGAGGCATACGGTGACTCTAAACTCATCGTCAGCCAAATTCGCGGGGAGTACGAAGTCAGACATGAAGACTTAGTACCCTATTACAACGCAACTATCCGCATGGCCGAGGGGTTTGCTAACTTCTACATCGACCATGTACCGCGCAGGCAAAATGCGCACGCCGATGCACTCGCATCCCTTGCAGCCTCCCTAGCTCTTCCAGCTGGAGCAATGGAGAAAATATTCGTCTACAGCCACGACTTGCATTGCCCGAAAAATACTCTTGAGGACTATCAGGAGTCAAAGGGAGATTGTCGAGGCAAAGAAGTGCTGGAATTGTCGGCCGGTCCAGAGCTTAAAGACTGGCGATTCCCCTACATCGACTATGTCTTGTACGGCATCCTGCCTGAGGACGCCAAAGAGGCGGCTGCCATTCGAAGGAAAGCCCCTAAGTTTTACTATAATGCGATTACACGAACATTGTATCGTCGGTCGCATGACGGGATCTTACTCCGGTGCCTCTCACCAAAAGAGGCCCAGGAAGTATTGAAAGAGGCCCACAACGGTACGTGCGGAGCCCATCAACCTGGCCCAAAACTGGCACATCGACTCCAAAGATTGGGTTACTATTGGCCCAAGATGGTTGCCGACGCCGTCGCCTATGCCAAAAGATGTCACGCTTGCCAAATACATGGAGATTTTATCCATCAAGCGCAGGGTACCTCCACTCTACGACCTCTACATGGCCATTTGAAATGTGGGGGATGGATGTGGTTGGTCCTATTAGCCCACCATCATCAAAGGGACATCGGTTCATTCTATCAATAACCGATTACTTCTCCAAATGGGCTGAAGCCATTCCTTTGAAGGAGGTGAAGTCGTCCAACGTGATCAAGTTCGTAAAACATCACGTTATTTACCGTTTCGGTATACCCCGGCGGATTGTCCATGACAATGGACCCCAGTTCATCAGCCAGGCATTCCAGAGATTCTGCGCTAAGTTCAGAATCCAGAGTGTGTCCTCAACGGCATACTATCCTGCCGCTAATGGCCTCGCAGAAGCTTTCAACAAGACCATTGGCAAGCTTCTCAAAAAGTTCGTCTCGAAGAGTCAACGCGACTGGGACGACAAGCTAGGCGAATGCTTATGGGCCTATCGCACAACAGTACGAACCCCGACAAAGGCCACGCCGTTTTCCTTGGTATACGGATGTGAAGCCGTGCTTCCCCTGAAAATCCAAATTCCATCTCTACGCGTCGCCTTGATAGCGGAGATGACGACAGAGGAGAAGCATCGACAGCGACTCCAGGAACTGGAGGCCTTAGACGACAAACGTCTGCAAGCCCAACAGCAAATCGAGCTCTACCAAGCTCGAATCACCAGAGCCTTCAACAAGAAAGTTAAAGTACGAACTTTCAAGAAAGGCGATCTTGTCTTAGCCGTCAGAAGACCCATGGTGATGACGCACAAGACAAAAGGAAAATTCCAACCCAAATGGGAAGGACCATTTGTGGTAGAGTCAGTCTACTCAAATGGGTCATATCGCCTCATAACCTCGAATGGCGATACACTTATGATGCCAATCAATGGCAGATTCCTGAAGAAATACTATCCTTAGATGGTATTCTTCCGCTGATCAAGTTAAAAATACACCTCTGATCAAAACAAGAAGGGCTTCTTCATTAATATCCGACGCCTCCGACGGCTAAGGATAGAGGAAAATGTTGGCTTTTAAGTCCAACATAAGTCTTCGACAACTCATCATGCTGAGGAGAATAGCATGGCTAGCCCAACTCAAACGGTAGTTGGTAAAGGCACCTCAAACCCGTTGACAGCTGAGGATTTGCTAAAAATCCTAAGGGACACGTTCCCATTTGATCCGACGCCTCCGACGGCTAAGGATAGAGGAAAATGTTGGCTTTTAAGCCCAACATAAGTCTTCGACAACTCATCATGCTGAGGGGAATAGCATGGCTAGCCCAACTCAAACGGTAGTTGGTAAAGGCACCTCAAATCCGTTGATAGCTGGGGGTTTGCTAAAAATCCTAAGTGGACTTGATTCCACTCTTTCCTCCAAAATCCCTTACCAATTCTCATCCATAGAATGGTAGGACCACAAAAAAAAAACAATCGTTGCCAAGTTAACACCATACATCTGGTAATGAGATACCCATTGTGGAGTACAAATCTCGCTTGTCAACTCTACATTTTGCCAAGTTAACACTACACCTCTGGCACTTCAAATCTCACTTGTCAATTCTCATCCATAGAATGACAGGTCCTCAAACTGTTTTTGGCTCAAGCCAATTCTTGTCAAGTTAATATCACACCTCTGACAAAACTACTGTTTAAGTTAACATTATACCTCTAAGCAGTACTTCAAGTTTCTACCAGGTTTAATATTACACCTCTGACAGTCACTTTTCTTCAGTCTTCCACATCGAAGCTGAAATGAATGATGCCAAGTTAACACTACACCTCTAGCATCTGAGTCATCGCTAAGTTCAACAATACACCTATGGCCATGACCTTTCCTCGACTTCCTTGTCCAAGTCGAGATGACCAATGCTAAGTTCAACATTACACCTCTAGCATTACCTCACTGTTAAGTTAAACATCACACCTATGGCAGTGACATTCTCAGTTTTTCCTAAACAAAACTGAAATACTTCTGAGTTAAGGTAATATCACACCTCTGACTCGCATCCTTGTCAAGTTAACATTACACTTCCGACAAGACCACTTTCAACCCGTCAAGTTAATATCACACCTCTGATGGTAACAAACCTTCCTAGACTCTCCACGAGTCTAATCTCACTTGTTATTCTCTTCAATAGAATAACAGGTCCACCTAAAAACATTGTTAGGTTAATATTACACCAATTAACAGTGTTTTCATCAAATCCCCAGCTGAACTCGATTAAGTTAATTCTAAACCTCTGATCAGAGTTCACCCTCCCTGGGGGTACCAATTCTACTTGTCGCTTTCTCTTATAAAGTGGCAGGTCCACCAAAAATTATTTCATCTCTGTCAAGTTAATATTACACCTCTGACAGTACTGTGAGAGTTCCTGAAATAGGACCTTTCCCTCCAAAGTTTGATTTGTTGAGATTATCGTCATAATTTTGACAAAGTCAGAGATTCTTTGCTTCTATGGGTCTAAGACAAAAAAAAAAAAAAATTTTTTTCAAGACAATGAAAGAGGCAAAAAGAAAAGTGTCACTTTTATTTATTTCCAAACATATGAAAGTGATACAAAACGCTCTCTTATACAATAAGATTGAGTGTTACAGTCCAGACGCTCTCTTATGCCATGAGATTGAGCATTACAATTAAGGAGTACAAAGAAGTCCCTCTCTCTCTCTTAGAGGTTGCACTCACTCCTTATAAGCCGCGTCTGATTCCAAGTGCGCGATGTTTTATGACTACAATAGAAGCTGGTTACACCACGATGCATGATGTAAGCATCGAAAGCGCCCTAGCTGACTAAGCTAAGAGCAATGGTGTTCTTGAGGTCTGGTGGCAACAGAAGGTCCTGCAACCCTTCGTTCAGGCGCGTCTCTTTCCCTAGCAGGCCATCCAACGGACATAGACTGTCCTTGATGTCACTTCTGGGGTGGGAGAGGAAGAGGATCTTGTCCGCCACCACAACCGCCGGAGCCCTCATCGCCGTCATGCATAGCCTGACCATCTCTTGCCAGCAGGCATGAATGGCGAAGCAGATCTGAAGAGACCTTGGCGAGGGTTGGGTCCTCGTCAGAGACGTAATATACTCTCTTATAGGTGACGAGGACCATAATATACTCTCTCATAGGTGAACATCGAACAAGTTCGCCGGCCAAAGCATCCTTCCAGAGGCCCAGCAAACCAGCAAGCCTACCTGCAAGAAATGAAACAAAGGAATCAGAACAATCTGCAACTTAGTATGTTTCAACAGAGAAAAACTAAGTCGCAAATGCAGACTGCAGACGCGGGAATGATCCACGCAGTCAGCCAAGCAGACGCGGGAATGACCCACGTAGTCAGCCAAACTGCTGCGTCAGCAGAGACAAACGCGAATCAAAACGCGGTCTCATTTTGCGCCCAAGTCGAAAGCACAGACGCCGAAAAGGCACAGACGCCGAGAGTTGCCATCTCCTTGTTGAGTGAACAAGAGTTGCAAGGCTCGGGTCTGAAACCTTTTTGGAATTCATCTAAGGCAGTGGCTATAAAACGCCCCAAGACAGTGGCTTTGCAACGCAAGCTTTGTGAACAAAGCCAGCGCCAAGTGCCAAAGACCCCTGCACTCGCGTCCAGAGAAGTTCAAGTCTGTGGCGCAAATTCCATAAGGAATGCACCAACACAGACTTCGTGAGGGGGTCCAGATAATGATGATGCCAAGGTACAGGCCATGGTACATTAAAATATCATGGCTAATCGGGACGGCGTACCAACAGAGGCTTCTACCAAGAGTCGGGCTCTCTGCGTCCAGACGCGGACGTGCAAGATGATCAGAGAGACACTCTGTCCCGAAGAGACCAAACAGGAGCATACAAGCCCTGGGTCATCTTCATCCACAGAGCCATCCTCATCCATGGAGACAATACTCTGAAGAGGATGAAGGTTCTCAGAGCGCTCGCTCTCAAAAAGAAAACAGTCCAAAGATTGGGTTGAAGGGAGAGGGTGCGCCCTATTTATAGGCAGCCCCCGTAACTGCAGTTAATGATCTCCTAATCTGAACCGCCGGCCTTTATGACCGCACGATTGTCAAGGTCCAATAAGGGACTGACGCGTGTAACGCCGCTTCGAAAACCATCGCAGGCGCCAATCTCCAACCACCCGCATCGGTTTCTCATTAAAGGGAATTAACGCTCAAGACCAATAAGAAGCCGACGCGTGGATAACTGCTTCGAGAAATAGCGGAAAATCTGCATTCCCGATCATCAATAGAGATTTGAAGATCACATCAAATCTTTATGACAGGCTGTATGTAACGCCTGGGAGGTTACACCAAGACGCAGACTGAAGAACCGTATCCAAAATTCGCGTCCCCTCCCCAGATTGGATGACGATCACCCGCGTCCTAGAGGAATGTCCGCGTGATGCAAAGTCGCGTCCCCTCAGCAAACGGGGTCCTTTTTAAGGAAAACACTTAGTCCATTTTGGGATTAATGGAAAATGCATGAGGCTGCGTCCCTTGCGTCTGCTTGATCCGCGTCTTTCCTAGCGAAGCAAATTCGCGTCTCTCCCTACAGACGGATGCCGCGTCTTCTGAACTCATGGCCGCGTCTCCCTATGGATTGACGCTGCGTTTCATCAAAAGAACTTGGTTCTGCCCAAGTTCTTCTGAACTCATGGCCGCGTCTCCCTATGGATTGACGCTGCGTTTCATCAAAAGAACTTGGTTCTGCCCAAGTTCTTCTGAACTCATGGCCGCGTCTCCCTATGGATTGACGCTGCGTTTCATCAAAAGAACTTGGTTCTGCCCAAGTTCTTTTGAACTCATGGCCGCGTCTCCCTATGGATCGACGCTGCATTCCGCCCAAAGAACTTGGTTCTGCCCAAGTTCTTCTGAACTGATACCCGCGTCTCCCTGTGAACAGAGGCCACGAGTCGATGCTGCATTTCATTGAAAGAACTTAGTCTTACCTAAGTTCAGTATTCACAGCCAGTGATCAAGAAGTTGGATTCATCCGCAGCTAAGCAAAGAAGATCGAACAAAAAAATGTCCTTTTTATACCAAAAGTGGATACAAACACTCTGATAAATAGAGTGTCCTTTTCTTTAAAAAAAAGAAAAGAAAAGAAGGCTAAATGTCCTGGTTCGCCAAGGAACGGATTTGCTCCCTGAGATGATGCATCTTGATCTGACGTGCCTTCTCAGCCTCCATCATGGCTTGGACCCGCAGCTCCTCTTCAGATAGGAAGGGTTTTGCAGCCAGCTGCGCTCGCAGAGATTCCACCCTGGAAGAATGTAGAGACAGACTCTCTTCAGCTCGTGCCTTAGCCACCTGTTGCCCCGCAAGCTCCTCTTTGATGGTAACAAGCTTCTTCTCATTGATCGCAAGCACAGCTTCTGCCTTGGCAATGGTGTCCCGAGCCTTGGCGATGGTGTCCCGAGCACTGATGATGACGTGCTCCGTGCTCTGCATGACAATCTCGGATTCCCTTGAATCGTCAGTTAGTTTCTGACATTCAGCCTGGGAATATTCGAGGCTGCGGGTCTCTGCATCTATTTGTGCCTCTGCCTCCTGTCGCTCTTGTTCTTGAGCAGTTAAGAGCCGGGTTAGGGTGGCCTGGGCCTCACTAGAAGAGCTGGCATTTTCCAAAGACTTTAGCTCGTGCAGGCCGTCTCCCAGTTGCTCCACCACCCGCAGACATGCCTGCGCAAGTGAGGGGCCTCCGGTTAATTCGACATTCTCGGCCAGATTTCTGAGAAGCGTCTGGGCAAAATTGAAGGAGCTGCTTCCACGTAAGATGAGATCAATACATGATCCCATCGAAGCAAAGAATTGTTGCACCATCTGGCATGCCAGTTCCCCCATATCATCACCACCTGGGAAGCTTCCCGGCCCCTTTTCTGTTACGGGATAAGGCGGATCTTCTCGCACAAGAGTTGTGCTGAACACCGATACGGCTAGAGCAGAAGTAGCCTCGGGCGTTTCCAGAGGTGCTATCTCTGTGGGAACCTCCTCCTCAGAAACTTCAGCCGAGACCTGAGCCGTGTGGCCTTCTGGAGGGATATCAATCATTGGACTCTCCACCTGAGCCCCCTTAGCTCTCTCTGCAAATGACCACAATATTACCCACAAAGGTGAAGAGCGAAACATTCAAAATATCAGAACTTCCTTACCACCTGGGAGGTCCAGAGATAGCAAACCCTTGGGTGAATCCTGTAGAATGAGAGCTTCCCCAGCCTCAGTGGGTACCTCCTTTTCCGGTAAAGCGGAGGGCTCCCTAGTTTTCGCAATCGCCCCTTCCGAAGTTGTCTCGCCAACCGAAGTCTCAACTCTTTCGAGCTGGGTCACCTCTCTTACCACCTCCTCGATATGCAAGGAGGTTGTAGTCTCGGCATCCTCAGCCAAGCCTGCAGCGTAAAAGAAGAATGTTAAGACACTTCTTCAAAACCAAAGAGGAAATCAGGTGAAAATACCTGCAATGGGAACAACTGTCGCCAATGGTGATGGCGCCGTCAACGGTTCCCCCCCGTATATTTCTTCCTCCGAGATATGGGAGAACTTGCTCGGATCAGGAAGGGTGGGTTCATCACCGTAGTCGACCTTGTCTTCAAACTCGCTTTCCCCTGAGTACGAGGAAGAAGACAGCTCAGCGCGAGGAAGCTCTGCAACCGGAGCCTTGCCTCCAATTACCCCAGTGGTAGGACTGGGATCAATTGCCCGAGAACTGGAGATGACGACACAAGGAGACCCCGACTGCTGCGCCTCATCTCTTCTTTCATGAGTAGAAGAAGGCTCGGGATGAGCTAAAATCCCCAGAATATCGACATCTCCTCCGCTCATGATGTCGACCTCTAGCTGCTCATCCTCGTCTGTGGCGGTGGATCGATCAACAAGCTCCCCTTCCTCCGCAGACCCGTGGCTTCTGCTAAGCGACCTGGGAACACGGACTAGAGGAGTTTCTTCTTCAGCTATATCCTCCTCCCTCAGTTCCCTGACACCAGAAGGGATGACCGCTGGTAGAGAAACTGCTGGCGCCAAGTCTCTCCGCACCTTCTTACGGGCAGGCCCAGCAGTAGAAGTAGAGCCCTGACGACGCTTGCTCACCGCCTGTCGAGACTTAGTTGCTTGCGGCTCTGCCCTTGTTGCTTGCGGCTCCGCTCTAGTCGTTTGCGGCTCCGCCCCTGGTGGTCGTGGCTCCGTGGCTCGTGGCTCCCTTCTCGTTCTTCTCCCGACCTCCTTCTGGGCCTTCAGGTACTGTTCTACGAGTTTCGACGGTTTACCGGACTCTGTCCTTGCCTCGAGACTTGCATTGATGCTCTCAATGCATGAAGACGCCGGAAAAAAGTCTGGTGTCTGGATGGCTTGGGAGTACCAAGTGAAGAAGCTGAGGCTCATATGGCACTTGGGCCCCTCGAGAGGTAGACGGAAAGTTACTCCCGTCCCTCCAGCCACACTGTAGTACCAGGCCCGAGCACCCTCGAACAGGTTCCCTTCGAAGGCGAGTCGAGCATTGGGGTTCCCGACATAGAGCTGATCATAGCCGAACTGTCGAGCGAAGCGATTCGGCATGTACGGCTCAATGGTGCATGACGTCCCTTGCCAGAAAAGCACATATCCGGGCCGAATATTGAGCAACCACCAGAAGGCTCCCGAGGATAACCTCGTGAAATCATCTGGGCCCGCGGAATCCATAAGTAGATCCCCGAAAGATGCACCAGGGATCTGGGGGAGGCAACGATTGAGCTGGTAGTTCGCAGGGTCTGAAAGGCACTCCGGACGTAATATATATAAGGATCACGCCAGTTCGAACCCTCCAACCGCTGTACAAAAGGGACAGAACTCTCCCTCCAACGCACCGCCGTCATCAAGGAAGGGCAATGCATCACGTACCAAGCCATGAGGTACGTGTAAGGCAGCTTGACCCGAGGATTGGGACGCTTCACCGTCGGATTCCCCTCTGAGTCAGCATACAACTTTCCTTGGAGTCTGCAGTTTTCGGTGACTCGCAGAAATTCTTAGCTAGCGCCCGCAGCCCGCTCTGAATACCAGCCGCCACGGCCGGGAGAAGGGCTATGGGGTTGCCATGAGCCAGGAGCACCGCCGGGTGCACCACGTCAGCAACAATGACTTCATGTGGCAGCGTGGGCACCACACAACGCTTCAGCCACAGCATCAGAAAGCCCGCCAACAGCGCCCGATCGGAGATAGGGGTCCGGGCTTGATGGTGAAAGCTTCCAAAAACCAAGTCAGGGTCGAAACCGTCCTCGTTCGACTCCGTGGTGTAGAAACTATCAGAAGCCTGGTCGATCCTGTCTTTAATCTCCCTATCGGAGCTGGGAGCCAATCGGGTTATCAGATGGTCTTTGGTGTTGACGTTGTTGAACAAGTAACTGGCCTAAGATAGTTGCTTGACTCCCTGCGACCGCCATTTGGTTATCTGGCCGCAAATGTGGAAGTGACATAGCACTTCCCAGTAGGTCTCATATATTAGGGGATACTCTTCCTTCAAAAGGTGAAGCTCCACAGTGGTCGGGACATATTCCTCATAGGGAATGTCCCCTGTTGCCAATCCTGAGACTTCATGCAGCTCGTGCAGAGCGAGGCCCATCTCCCCGACCGGAGTGAAGAACGTTCCCGTCAAAGAATTATAACGCTCTAGAACCCCGAAGAAGTTCTGAGAGCTTTGAGGGATCCCCCACTGCACGGCTCTGACTGCCGAGTACAGTCCCACACGCTTTAGCAGATCCCCGAGCTCGGTAAGGACAAAGCCGACCATCCTGCCCCACCAATAGTTCTCCGTGGAATGGACCCACACGGGCGCACGGAACCCAACCGGATAATCACCCTCCGCTTCCATGAATGCGTTGAGGAAGGTAGTGCCAAGTTGTGATATCTCCCCAGCCGGAACCTCAGACTTGCGCGACCCAGGGAAAAGGCCGATAACCGACCTGTCATGGCTATCATGACGGTGTACTTTATGGGAGCCCAAATCACCGAGAGTAATCTCAGGGACATATCGAGAGAGGTCCCATTCCATCTTCCGAGGGACGGACATGTGCTGGAAATAGGACAGCGGGAACATCCTCTCCATGTTCGGAAGAAAGAATCTTCCACCCCTTATTTGACGGAGCCATTTGTAAGTTCTGTCATACACGCGATAGCCGCCATCGTGGATACGATCTCCGAAGAAGAAGGCAGGCTTCTCCAGCTTGATGCCAGCATCCGTTGTGAATGCTGCATCGGTCATAAGCACCCGAAGAGTCCTCATGTCGACATTCGAGAGCCTCTCCTCACGAGCCTGCGACTTGTCAGCAGTCACAGGAACAGTCCTTTGTAGCACAAAGGTCAAGTCCCGGTCAGCACCACCTACATGTCCAAAGTGGCGCGTCTTGGCGAGTGAAGTAGTAAGGTGTGGCGCTGCAAAAAGAAAAGGACACTTAGTTAGATACTTTATCAAAAGCAAGGAAAAAATGTTAAGTGTTCATAACCTAGACGCAGAAGAAGACACTGGACGCAGGAATTATCAAACCCGCGTCCAGACCTGCGCATCCAGGTCGAAACGCAGAAGAGACACTGGACGCAGGAATTATCAAATCCGCGTCCAGACCTGCGCATCCACGTCCAAACACAAAAGAGATACTGGACGCAGGAATTATCAAATCCGCGTCCAGACCTGCAAGATCCGCGTTTTGCAAACCAAGACTTATGAGATTCAAGTACTTGGACTCAGGCGCCAGATCGTAAGAACCAGCACCTGATGTTGCAGAACGCAAGGATCAAAGTCCGCGTTTAAACCCTTCACAATTAGAAAGTGAAGGGTCCAAAAGGCAGGACCTAATGGCACCGGGTCATCAAACCCGCGCCTCGGTTATCAACCCAAAGACTGCGTCTGAGAATCAAACACGATTTAAATTTGTGTGTTAAGGGTTCTTAAGGGTTCTTTCAACCTCCTTTAATGGTGAAATTCACGCCTAAAAGGCATTTACCTTGGAGACCTTGGAGAACAACATCCTGCGCGGAGGAGGAGCCGCCCCTCCGGCCTCGGCGACGGTCGCCTTTGAAGAAGAAGCAGTCGGCTTGGTCTTGGGTGCCATTGCTAATTCAATCCGAGGTTAAACAGATGAACAGAAGGGGAAATTCTCTTTCTTAAATTTATCAGCGAGTGCGTTCGGAGAAGAAGAGGAATCTTCCCAACTGTGGCCTTTTATAGGCACAAAGATTCGCGAAGATACGCAGCGTATGGCCCGATGAATTCTGCGGCGAATCTCTGTTCGACGCGTGGAACGAAATCACTTTAACGCACAGAGAAGATCATGCACCACGACTCTGCAGCGAATCGTCGCTCGACACGTGGCACGGATCATTTAATGAGCCAGGAAATCCGCGCGCCAAAAGGTGAAATCCCGTCGGTTCCCCAGGCCAACTGGCAGCGCAATCATGACGTGGCACGGACTCGCACCCGACGGCCATGTCTCTTCGATGGATATGCCCCGTCAGCATCGCCATAAATGCGCCCAGACAATCGCGTCTATACTCAAGAGATGCGTCTCTCCGAAGTTCGCATCTTCAGCGGAGCATCGCGTCTGCCTTATAGAAGATCAGGCGCGTTTCCGTTGCCAAAGGACGCACCCTACAGAAATCGCGTTTTTAAAGCAGTACCATCTCGGCTTTCTCTTTTGAAAAGAACCTGCGTTCGGCCTCCTGCTTCTGCAAAATCAGTTCAACAGTACACTGACGCAAGCAGACGACTAACCGCTCCTGGCTTAAAGCGCACTCGTGACAGACTAAAAGCAATCGGGGAGGTTTAGACTGTGCATCTAGACACTCAACATGATCAACTCTGGTGGCTTCAAAGAGTTCAAACAATACACTCACGAAGACCAACTCCAGATAAGATCGAACCCGGGGCATCAACAGTCCAGCCATGAAGGTGAATTCAGCTAGAGTCCAAAGTATTTCGAAATCCGTCCCAGTTAACTGCGGAATATCGAGAACTTTGGAGGGGGTTCTGTAGGCTGTCCAAAAGTTACTGAAGGACAAACCATTGAAAAGTTCTAAACGCGAGGGATTATCATCCGCGTCTCAGCATCAAGGCGCGTCGACTTGACACCCGCGTCTCAGCATCAAGGCGCGTCGGCCTGACACCCGCGTCTCAACAGCAAGGCGCGTCGGTCTGACACCCGTGTCTCAGCATCAAGGCGCGTCGACTTGACACCCGCGTCTTAGCATCAAGGCGCGTCGACCTGGAAACCGCGTCTCAGTTATAACCGCCTTGGTTAAGGGACCAATCACTGCCCACACGCAAGGGAGACCAGCTCCCATCGTGGCGTGTCTTTAGCAGGCACGTGGGTTGGTTACCGCCCATGTAGCGGGAAAGTTGGCTCTCATCGTGGAGTATTTTTAGGGGGCACGTTCACCCCCTAAAACCTCTATAAATAGCCCCGTCGCTATGAAAAAGGGGT
Source organism: Agave tequilana (assembly GCA_038442645.1). Taxonomy (NCBI): domain Eukaryota; kingdom Viridiplantae; phylum Streptophyta; class Magnoliopsida; order Asparagales; family Asparagaceae; genus Agave; species Agave tequilana. The sequence goes on along the minus strand of JAVJIF010016806.1, from coordinate 17,153 downwards.
CGGACCCTGGAGGATCAGAAGAAATCGAAGGGCATCAATAGACATAAAGAGGCCAAGAGATATCAACAGGCGCGACACATACAGAGAGAGAGAGAGCTCGACTCTTCAAGCTAACTTGCTGCGTACAAGTTGCTCTTCGCCTACCTTCCCATTTAGAGTTTTGGTAGACGGGGCTGAGTTACTCCTTCTACCTGCCAAGGAGAAGATCCTTGACGGTCCAGACGGTCATCTGGTCAACGGAGAATAAGATTCACTCTCCACCGCCACACGAAGAACCCAGCACTAAACAAAGGGGGGATTCAAGCTTCAACATCCTCCCTCCCTTGTAACCGGAAGATTAGTCTGTTGTAATTTTTCATCTGATTCAAGGAAATTTTACACCTCCTCCTTTTCCGTGTCCAACAATAAGTGTCTTTTTTCTTTGCTAAATGTAGGCCCAAATGCTCAAAGGAATAAAAGGAGAACAAGCCCAAAAGCCCACTTTATTCTGAATTAATTCAGAATAAATTCGAAGTGAAGAGGTCTAGGATATATCTTGGCATATCAAGGGGTTGAGAAAAACTCTCCTTGAATCGAGGAATCAAAGCCAAGAAAATCAAAAGCTGATTCAGTCAGCGGTTGAAGCAGCAACAAGACAATCAGCAGGAGATGCGAGCTAAATAGGAAACCAGGAACCAGCCCCCTCTTGGTGTGGCCACTTGGCCACAACCAGGGCCGCAGAAACGCGACCCAAGCCGCGTTTTTGCAGCCAACTGAATTCAGTTGGGGGAGCGTTTGCTCCCCAACGTTCCCGGGATCATGATTCTCTGGTTTTTGGCTATAAATACCTCTTTCAGCAGAGAAAAAGGCAGCGAAGACTAGGATTAAATTTTGCTTTTATTTTCTTAGGATCTAGGTTCATTGTTAGCTAGAAAGAAAGTTGTAATCTTGCTTTTTAAGTTTTAGTCCAGCTTCAAAAACTCGTGAGAGAGAGGACTGAGAGCTTGTACTTGAAGTTTGAAGTGACATCAATACAAAAGTCGGGCCTATTTCTCTTCCACTTGCAGTACGGTATGCTTTATATTATGTCGTTGTTTTCTTCACTTTCCATGAGTAACTACATTTTTTTTCTGGGCTAGCTATCGACTCTCTTTTGCTTTCTTCTCTTCTGCTTTTAAAAGAAAAAGTCCCGATGACTCATATGCATGCCTCCCTTAAAAGCCTTTCTTTTTGAAAGTGTTCTTGAAGGCATATGAGGATGGGTATGGATAGTTGAATTCACCATTCTTTCTTGAACTTCTTGTGGATCATTTTTAATTCATTCTTGCTTCTTCGCGCTTTATGTTTTAATATCCGATTCCAACTCTTTCTTGAAAAAAAAGGACTCAAACCTTCTGCATCTTATGTGCTTTACTTAAATCTTTCTAAAGAACAAGCAACTTTAAGTTTTGCAAATGATAACTTGAGGGACTTAATACTTTAAGAGAAGAATGACAATTGAGTAGGAAGATAGTAAGCCTAGATTTGATTTCATATTATAAACCAACATCACAACTCTTCAAGCATTTTATAAATCACCTTCTCCAAACCCTTTTCTGAAAGTTGAAATTTCTCTTTTTCATCTCTTTTCCTTACATTCTCTTTTTCCTAAAAAACGAACACAAATTCCTTGGTTTTAAAATGACTCATCGAAAAGCTTCCATCGCATCCCTCCTTGTGGACACGACCTGTTAGCCACAAGCTACACGGTACATTCTTAAACTCATTGGTTGTTTCTTTATTTAGCAATCAATTTTTGGCGCCGTTGCCGGGGAGGGAACGGTGTAGTTGTTTTAACAACTTTTGTGTGTTTGTTTCAGGGACTCGAAGACCAAGATCTAGCATTCAAGCTTTGCCAAGAAGACTTGAAAATTCTGTGCCCCTACTCTCGAAAGTAGGAAACAGAATTTCAAGAAATTGCTTTGCAAATCTGAAATTTTTGGGACTACTAAAAACTTTGTTTTGCAGGACATATTGCTCGCAAAAACTTTAGTTTTTATATGTCATATTTGTACTAGTGTTTCTATCCAACATCCCTGTTTTTAAGTCAACAGTAAAATATTCATTGAAAGTTAAAAATTGATTAGACATTTGCATTCTAGGCACAAGTCTTTTCAATTCTTTTACTTTACTGTTGAAGAGAGCTGGAGACAAGGTATGTATGCATAGCATATAGTTAGGAAACATTCTTGGGTGATTTTGCTTTTGAATGCTACTTTCCTATATCTTGCACACTTGCACGAATCAATTCTAAGGGCAAAACCCAAATCAAGATAAGGTGGGGAAGTCATTACCCTTCCTTAGCCCACAAACCATCTCCAAGCACGCACAACCTAAGCCTAATTAAAATTTGATAGACGTTGGCCTTAGGGACATCTCGAACTCAATAGAAGATTATCTTAAAGAGGAAAAGTGTTGGAAATTGACTCCTGTAAAATCAGTGTCAAGGAAAGGGATTGAGGGCCGAAAGCTCGAAGATTGGTGGTTACTTAATTAAGGAACGTCTTTTGACGGAAAACCTCCCACCAATCTTCCTGACCTGGCTGATTAGCTTGTGGTCAAGGTCTACATTCTACCTCTTGTGGACAATCAACCAGTTAGGAGTTGTCTAGGTCAAGGATACCTTAGACTAGGCTTGGTTGATTTTTATTGTTGACTGTTGTTTGAACTTATTGTGATTGTGATTGTGTTTGTGTATGCAAGTGTGGTCGAGAGACCCGAATTCATCTAGGTTGACTAGGAACACATCACCACCTAAGTTTGAACCAAGACCAGATCCGGTAATGGCTCAATCCACATCACTGCAGGATAGGTTCTACCCCATTAGGACCTCACTTCCATCGTGCATTTCACTTCCATCGGTTGGTGAATACAATTTCAAGCTCAAGCCTCAATTCATCAACACACTCCCCAAATTTCATGGTCTAGAGTCCGAAGATGCCTACTTCTTCATAAGAGAATTTGAGGAAGTATGTCTTATGATGAAAATCCCACACCTTGTAGACGATGCTATTAGGTTGAGATTTATCCCTTTCGCACTTAAGGACCTAGCGAAAAAGTGGCTCTACAGCTTAGCAGCCGGTTCCATCACATCCTGGGATGGTTTCATCAAGGTTTTCTTGAAGAAATTCTATCCTATCCATAAAACCGCTCTCATTAGGAAGACGATCATGCAATTTAAGCAAGAACCTAGTGAACCGTTCTGGAGGTACTTTGAACGCTTTAAGGACCTCCTTGTCCAATGTCCACACCATGGAATAGAGAAATGGCGACAATGCCAAATTCTCTATGACGGTTTAGACTACTCCACCAAAACCCTCTTAGAAAGTATGTGCCAAGGGGTTTCTTGCAGAAAGATGAAGATGAGGGATGGGATCTGTATGAAAATTTAGCTGAGAAAACCATCCAATGGGAATCTGCGAGTGAGACCCATAAGAATCCTAACTCCATCTCTTCAAAAGGAGGTCTCCACTCCATAGAATCGTCCATCGCTAATGAGGCTAAGTTAGCTAATTTAGCTAGAAGACTGGAAGCTCTAGAGACGAAAGAACCAAGTCCAGTCAATCAAGTCAGCCCGAACCAATTTCCACCCCGGGCTGCACTTACTGTCAAGCCATGAACCATGTATTCGAGGAATGCCCAGTGTTTCAGGCTCAGCAATCCTATCACGAACCGATGAATGCGGCTTTTTCAAGGCCGAACAACAATCCTTACGCACCAACGTACAATCCCGGCTGGAGAAATCACCCTAATTTCTCATGGAGCCAGAACAACAATGACCATTCACGATTCAATCATGCTAACCACTTCCATCATGGTAACAATTCTTCCAATCATCAACCCAACTTCTCCAATTTCCATAATAATTCTCCCAACCATCCACCAAGCTTTCCAAATTATCAACAGAACTTTCCTAACCAAGCTCCACAATCCTCCTTCCAGAATCCTCAATTGGAAAGAAGAATGACTGACTTTGAGAGAAACATGGAGAGATATATGAAAAACCAAGACTCTCTCATGCAAACCATTCAGAGGCTAGAAGTTCAAATGAGTCAACTGGCCAACCCACAAAATGAGAGACAAAAGGGTACCCTGCCTAGTCAGCCAATCACCAATCCGAGGAACTCCCAACAAGCTCATCTGGCTGAGGATCCTTCATTCAATCAATGTAATGCTGTGCATACATTGAGGTCAGGAAAGAAATTTGATAATCAAGTGTCAACACCCACCAATCCTATTCAGCACAACCACAATCAAGCTTCCACCTCATCCAATCCAATTTCTTCCAATTCGGACGAGTCTGAAAAAGACAAGTCAGCCAGCCAGGTGCACCAGCCTATAGTACCATTTTCGAATAGGCTGAAAAACAACAAGCAAAACCCGCACATGGACAAGATAATCGAGATGTTTAACCAAGTGAAGATAAATGTGCCACTTCTTGATGCCATCCAACAAGTTCCTTCCTATGCTAAGTTTCTTAAGGACATGTGCACCAAGAAGAGAAAGACTAATGTTCCTAAGAAAGTCTTCCTAGCCACTAATATTAGTGAGCTATTTTCGGGTCCTATCCCTGTCAAGTACAAAGATCCAGGTAGCCCTACCATTGCCTGCACAATAGGACAAGCCGAGATTAGTCGGGCACTTCTTGACTTGGGAGCAAGTATCAACTTGCTCCCATTCTCTGTTTATCAACAACTCGGGTTGGGTGACCTTAGTCCAACTCGAGTCACCATCCAACTGGCTGACCGTTCTGTTAAAGTTCCAAAAGGGGAAATTAACGATGTCCTGATTCGGGTAGGAGAGTTCATATACCCTGTCGATTTCATAGTTTTGGAGACACAACCTGTGTCCAACTCCAATCGTAGGGCTCAAACTCCGGTCATCCTAGGTCGACCATTCCTTGCCACTGCTAATGCCATCATCAATTGCAGGAATGGGTCTATGAGGTTAACCTTTGGAGACATGACTAGAGAAGTCAATGTCTTCCATCTAGGAAAACAACCCCGTGACATCGAGGACCAAACTTTTGAAGTAAACCAAATTGAGAACTTGACAAGTGAACACGGGGAAGAATTGGAATCAGAAATGGAGATTGACTTCGAGTTAGAGTCTGATGACTTTAATCTCGATCAGGTGGTAGATTCTGCCGTGAATTGGGCTTCAAACCCAATTTCACCTACAATGGAGCCAACAGATTTGACTAGTCCTTCTAGTGAGCCTGCCTCTTCCTTAGAATTGAAAGCCCTTCCTGCGCATCTCAAGTACGCCTATCTAGGCGAACAAGAGACCTTTCCCGTCATCATTGCCTCTCATTTAAATGACGGGGAAGAAAAAGATTTGAAAGATATTCTAAGGAAACATAAGGAAGCCATCGGGTGGACTATGACTGATATTAAGGGATTAAGTCCAACCATCGTTCAACACCGCATCCATCTCAATGAAGACGCCACACCCAAGAGAGACCCGCAGCGTAGGTTAAACCCTATAATGCAAGAGGCTGTTCATGCTGAAATCATAAAACTCTTAGACAATGGGATAATTTATCCCATTTCGGATAGCCAATGGGTCAGTCCTGTCCATGCGGTCCCAAAGAAATCTGGTTTCACCGTAGTGGAAAACGAGAACAAAGAGTTGGTTCAAACTCGACTTCCCACGAAGATTCGAGTTTGCATTGACTATAGGAAACTGAATGCTGCAACTCGTAAGGACCATTTTCCACTTCCCTTCATTGATCAGATGCTTGAACGTTTAGCGGGTCACGAGTACTACTGCTTCTTGGACGGTTACTCGGGCTATAACCAGATCCCTATCGCTCCTGAGGACCAAGAAAAGACCACGTTTACCTGTCCATTTGGGACATTTGCTTATCGTCGAATGCCATTCGGCTTATGCAATGCCCCAGCAACGTTTCAACGTTGCATGTTGAGTCTTTTCTCTGACATGGTAGAGCGCTTCTTAGAAATCTTCATGGATGATTTCTCCATCTACGGAGATTCATTCACTCAATGTCTCCACCATCTTGAACTCGTCCTCCAACGTTGTGCTGAAAAACATTTGACACTAAACTGGGAGAAATGCCACTTCATGGTGAAACATGGAATTGTCTTGGGTCATGAAATATCCAAGAAAGGAATAGAAGTGGATAGAGCCAAAATCGAGGTTATTGCTAAGCTTCCCATGCCCAAATGCGTTAAGGACATTAGATCCTTCCTAGGACACGCTGGTTTCTACCGTAGATTTATCAAGGATTTTAGCAAAATTGCTAGGCCCTTGACTAATCTGTTAGCTAAGGATGTGTCCTTCACTTTCGATGCTGACTGCATCACTTCTTGGGAGAAGCTTAAGAGAGAGCTGATTTCTGCACCAATCATATCTGCACCGGATTGGTCTAAGCCGTTTGAGATTATGTGCGATGCTTCTGATTTTGCCATAGGCGCTGTCCTAGGACAACGTATTGATAACAAGCAGCATGTGATCTACTACTCTAGTAGGACTCTCAATGACGCTCAACTGAACTACACTACGACCGAGAAGGAATTCTTGGCAGTAGTGTTTGCCTTAGAGAAGTTTCGTCCTACCTACTAGGGTCCAAAACTACCATCTTCACCGATCATTCTGCACTTAGGTATCTCATGATGAAGAAGGATGCCAAGGCCCGACTCATTCGTTGGATCCTCCTTCTTCAAGAATTTGATCTCGAAATTCGAGACAAGAAAGGTGTAGAAAATGTCGTTGCTGACCATCTCTCACGGATTCCCAATTCTCCATGCAATGAATTACCCATCAATGAGGATTTTCCTGATGAACATCTCTTAGCTATCTCTAGGGAACCTTGGTTTGCTGATATAGTGAATTACTTAGTCACAAACCAAACTCCGTCTCATTGGTCCAGAAATGAAGTTTACCGGTTCTTATCCCAAGTCCGGTATTTCTTTTGGGAGGAACCGTATCTTTTCAAGTACTGTTCCGACCAAATTATTAGGAGATGCATTCCCGATGAGGAGGTTAGGAGTGTTCTGTCCTTCTGTCACGAACTTGCATGCGGTGGACACTTTGGTCCCCGCAAGACTGCTGAAAAGGTGCTACAAAGCGGGTTTTATTGGCCCACTCTGTTCAAGGATGCCTATGATTATTGCAAGACGTGCCCTAGATGCCAAATGGTAGGTAGGATCTCACATCGAAATATGATGCCCCTCAACCCAATTCTAGAAATAGAACTCTTTGATGTTTGGGGCATCGACTTTATGGGTCCATTTCCTAACTCATTTGGGAACCAATACATATTGGTTGCTGTGGACTACGTGTCCAAGTGGGTAGAAGCCATTCCTTGTAAAACTAATGATAACAAAGTTGTCATAAAGTTTTTGAGAGAGAACATTTTTTCCCGCTTCGGAACCCCTCGTGCTATCATCAGTGATAATGGCACCCACTTTTGCAATAGATCTTTTGAAGCCCTTATGCGAAAGTATGCCATAACTCACAAGTTGTCCACACCATATCATCCTCAAACCAGTGGGCAAGTTGAGGTTTCAAATAGACAAGTCAAACTTATATTGGAGAAAACTGTGAACCAAAACCGGAAAGATTGGTCCTTAAAACTTGTAGATGCTCTATGGGCCTACAGGACCGCTTTCAAGACGATTTTAGGAATGTCTCCCTATAGGTTAGTCTATGGCAAACCTTGTCACTTGCCCGTTGAGTTAGAGCACCGAGCCTTATGGGCAATCAAGCAGTTGAATTTCGATTTGACTAAGGCCGGTGACCTTCGGAAATTACAAATTTCCGAATTGGAGGAATTGAGAAATGAGGCCTATGAAAATGCTAGGATCACTAAAGATAGAGTGAAGATTTTCCATGACAAGCACATCATAAGAAAAACCTTTGTCCCTGGTCAAAAAGTCTTACTCTACAATTCTAGGCTTCATCTTTTTCCAGGAAAATTGAAATCACGATGGACTGGGCCATTCGTTGTAAAGACCGTGTTTCCACACGGTGCAGTTGAGATCAGTGACCCCAAGAATGGAAATGACTTTAAGGTAAATGGTCAACGCCTTAAACCTTTCTTGGAATCGGTGCCGGTAGATGAAACGGTAATGGGTCTTTTTGACCCAGTGTATCGGTAACTTTCCTCCTTTCCATTTTATTTCATGCACTTATACATTTCTTTCATTCATTGGGGACAATGCATGAGATAAGTGTGGGGGAGGGTTCTAACATGACTGATAAAAAAAAATTGAAAAGGGTAGACAATATTTTGATATATTTTTTGTAAGAATTTAAGTCAATTTTAAGGAATAGGAGAATCATAATTAGGATTTCTTACACTTGGTTGAAATAAAATAACTTGTTTGATTTTTAGAGTCAGGAAGAAATTTGGGAAAGTAATTTAGTCTTGATATTTACCTTGATGACATATGCACACAAAATACACTTACACACTTAGGGTTTGAAAACAGAGACTCTTGTGCCTCATAAAAAAAAAGTCTAATTATTGAGTAGCTAGGTGCTTTGGCCTAAGCAAGCCTTAGTATTTATGCAAAAGATAATTAGACAAGTTTGAAAAAAAAAAGTATTCCCTGATTAAGCTGGGTATTTATGCCTCATGAAGCATAAATATTCACGCCTAAAAGGGGTACCTCGTATAAATAATGTGTATCCTCTGATTAAGCTGGGTATTTATGCCTCATGAAGCATAAGTATTCACGCCTAAAAGGGTTACATAGTATAAATAAAAACCTTGGTTTCGTGGCCTTATCTGCTCGGGTGTTTAGGTCCTTAGGGGTGTTTTCTCACCTGGTGCCCTAAAACCGTCCGGTTTGGGTGTCACCGACTGAAAGCTCGTTACATGGGCAGATTAGAAAGCCTAATGAAATTGAGGAATAAAAGTTCACAAAAAAATAAATAAATATGAGGCATAGGAGTTAATGTTAAAGAACCCTTAGTAAACTTCACAGTCACGATGGTGCATACGAATCAGGGTAAATTAATAGACTAGATGAGAAGTTCAATTTGACTCCTTACTTTAATTGATGACATGTTTTTGAATGGAGACTAAGTTTAGGAATGAAAAATTTGATATTCCTATAACTTATAGATTACTTAAGATCTCACAAATATACTTCAAATATTTTCTCCTTCAAAATATAAAAAAAAATGCTTTTCGAAAATACTAACATTTTCTCTTCCTTTTTGGATTTTGTGGGTGTAATCCGCTGAAAACCCTCACGAGACAAAACTCGTCCTCTAGGGGTGACCTAGAGGTTTAACGGCTTGTTGCACATGCTCAGTGCAATCGAGTGACCTGCGAAAGTGGTCTAATAATTGATTCAAGTTAGTCTAATGATTTTTTGCTCGAGGGCGAGCAAAAGATAAGTGTGGGGGTGTGATTTGTCACATACATTGCATTCATGTTGTCACTTTACCACACTTGTTTGCTAATAAATGATATTAATAAGTGTCTTTTTTCTTTGCTAAATGTAGGCCCAAATGCTCAAAGGAATAAAAGGAGAACAAGCCCAAAAGCCCACTTTATTCTGAATTAATTCAGAATAAATTCGAAGTGAAGAGGTCTAGGCTATATCTTGGCATATCAAGGGGTTGAGAAAAACTCTCCTTGAATCGAGGAATCAAAGCCAAGAAAATCAAAAGCTGATTCAGTCAGCGGTTGAAGCAGCAACAAGAAATCAGCAGGAGATGCGAGCTAAACAGGAAACCAGGAACCAGCCCCTCTTGGTGTGGCCACCTGGCCACACCAGGGCCGCAGAAACGCGGCCCAAGCCGCGTTTCTGCGGCCAACTGAATTCAGTTGGGGGAGCGTTTGCTCCCCCAACGTTCCCGGGATCATGATTCTCTGGTTTTTGGCTATAAATACCTCTTTCAGCAGAGAAAAAGGCAGCGAAGACTAGGATTAAATTTTGCTTTTATTTTCTTAGGATCTAGGTTCATTGTTAGCTAGAAAGAAAGTTGTAATCTTGCTTTTAAGTTTTAGTCCAGCTTCAAAAACTTGTGAGAGAGAGGACTGAGAGCTTGTACTTGAAGTTTGAAGTGACATCAATACAAAAGTCGGGCCTATTTCTCTTCCACTTGCAGTACGGTATGCTTTATATTATGTCGTTGTTTTCTTCGCTTTCCATGAGTAACTAAACACTTTTTCTGGGCTAGCTATCGACTCTCTTTTGCTTTCTTCTCTTCTGCTTTTAAAAGAAAAAGTCCCGATGACTCATATGCATGCCTCCCTTAAAAGCCTTTCTTTTTGAAAGTGTTCTTGAAGGCACATGAGGATGGGTATGGATAGTTGAATTCACCATTCTTTCTTGAACTTCTTGTGGATCGTTTTTAATTCATTCTTGCTTCTTCGCGCTTTATGTTTTAATATCCGATTCCAACTCTTTCTTGAAGAAAAAGGACTCAAACCTTCTGCATCTTATGTGCTTTACTTAAACCTTTCTAAAGAACAAGCAACTTTAAGTTTTGCAAATGATAACTTGAGGGACTTAATACTTTAAGAGAAGAATGACAATTGAGTAGGAAGATAGTAAGCCCAGATTTGATTTCATATTATAAACCAACATCACAACTCTTCAAGCTTTTTTACAAATCACCTTCTCCAAACCCTTTTCTGAAAGTTGAAATTTCTCTTTTTCATCTCTTTTCCTTACATTCTCTTTTTCTAAAAAACAAACACAAATTCCTTGTTTTTAAAACGACTCATCGAAAAGCTTCCATCGCATCCCTCCTTGTGGACACGACCTGTTAGCCACAAGCTACACGGTACATTCTTAAACTCATTGGTTGTTTCTTTATTTTAGCAATCAGCTACCAATCATGCTTCTATATAACTTAATATCAACACACTTACCTTGATCATCCTTATCAAGCTTGGTGGTAGTTGCCATGGGAGTGTTGCAAAATTTTGAACCTTCAAGTCCAAATTTCTTGATGAGTTCCTTGGAGTACTTGGCTTGACATATGAAAATCCCATCACGCAATTGCTTGATTTGGAGTCCAAGAAAATAATTTAATTCACCTATTAATGACATATCAAATTCACGCTGCATACACTGTTCAAACTCCTTGCAAAGAAACTCATTAGTAGAACCAAAAATTATATCATCAACATATATTTGCACTATAAGAATGTCACTATCAACATGCTTAGTAAATAATGTTGTGTCTACTTTGCCTTTAACAAATCATTGAAAGAAGAAAACTAGAATGCCTTTCATACCAAGCTCTTGGAGCTTGTTTTAAGCCATACAAAGCTTTATCTAACTTAAAAACAAAATTAGGATGTACATGATCTACAAAACCAGGAGGTTGTTCAACATAAACTTCTTCATTGATAAAACCATTTAAGAATATACTTTTTACATCCATTTGAAAAAGTTTAAAATTTTTAAAAGATGCATAAGCTAGTGTAATCCGTATGGCTTCAAGCCGTGCTACGGGTGCAAAGGTCTCCTCAAAGTCGATTCCTTCAACTTGAGTGTAATTTTGGGCCACTAACCTAGCCTTATTCTTAATAACATTTCCTGACTCATCCATCTTGTTCCTAAAAATCCACTTAGTACCAATTATTGGTCTATCGTGGGGGTCTAAGAATAAGGTGCCAAACTTGGTTGCGCTCAAATTGATTGAGCTCTTCTTGCATAGCTAGCAACCAATATGAGTCACCCTCGGCTTCGAGGATGTTTTGGGGTTCAAAATGAGAAATGAATGCAAAATTACCACACAATTCATGGAGTTTGGAGCGAGTTGTTACGCCCGTTGATACATCACCTATGATGAGATCTTTGGATGATTTGTAGCGTATCTCCAATCTTTAGGAAGTGGTTGAGAGTTTTTCACTCCATCCTTTTGAACTTCACCAATGGGTTCTTGCTTTTCTTCTTGAATGGGTGAGTCCTTCAAAGATAGTTTTTCCATGTCCTCACCTAATGAGTCAATCTCTACAACATTCTCAACAATAGTATTAGATTTTTCAAATTTAACATGCATGGATTCTTTAATAGTATGAGTATTTATTGAAATTCTATAAGCTTTGCTAGTACTAGAATATCCAATAAATATTGCTTCATAAGTCTTAGCATCAAATTTACCCAAATTATCTTTAGTGTTCAAAACAAAACACTTACATCCAAAACTTTAAAGTATGAAACATTTGGTTTTCTTAAATGATAAATTTCAAAAGAGGTTTTGAAAGTATTTTTACACAAATAAATACGGTTTGATATGTAGCATGTGGTGTTTACGGCCTCGGTCCATAGGTATTGAGGGAGCCCATATTCACTTATCATAATCCTAACCATTTCTTGAAGAGTTCTATTCTTCCTTTCTACTACTCCATTTTGTTGTGAAGTTCTAGGACATGACATTTCATGCTTAATTCCCTTTTCATCACAATAAGTCATGAAGAGTTAGTTACAAATTCACCACCTCTATCACTTCTTATTTTTAAATCGAAAATCCTTTTTCTTTTTCAACCCTTTTTCGAAAAATCTTAAAATGCGAAAAAGTTTGATCTTTGTGTTCCAAAAAGAAAAGCCAAGTGAAACGGGAAAAATCATCAACTAAAACAAAAACATATCTACTTTCATTTAAGCTTTTAGTTTTAGTTGGTCCAAAAAGATCCATGTGAATCAATTCTAATGGCCTAGTTGACATGATATCCTTGATTGTTTTGAAAGAAGACTTGGTTTGTTTCCAAGTTGGCACGCACCACAAATGCAGTCTTTTTCAAACTTCAAGTAAGGAATACCCTTCACCAATTCCTTAGAATTAATTCTAGCAAGATGATCAAAAGATGCATGTCCTAATCTTCTATGCCAAAGCCATGAAATCTCATCAAAAGCATTCAAGCATTTAGTAGAACAATCCAAATTAAGCATGTCAATAATATAGACATTATTTTCACGAAAACTGGTGAGAATACAATCATTGGTTTTACAATCAAAAATTTTGCAAGAAGATTCATCAAATACAACTTTAAGATCACGATCACAAAGTTGACTTATACTAAGCAAGTTATGTTTAAGTCCATCAACAAGAACAACATTTTCTATTAAAGGAGATGCGCCAATCTTAATGTTACCTATACCGATGATGATGCCCTTGGAGTCATCTCCGAAGGTGACGGTGCCACCTTCATCGTACCTTGATAGGGTTGTGAAGTTGTTGATATCCCATGTCATATGCCTTGAACAACCACTATCAAGGTACCACCGCTCCTTACGTCTTGGAGCCTTGGTGTGTACCTACATCAAATAATTTAGGACTTGATTTGGTACCCGTTTTTTCTTGGTCCTAAAGAGTTAGTGTCACGAACCCACAAAATTATTTGTCCTATTTATATGATCATAGCAAAATTTAGCTAAATGGTCATTCCGACCACAATAAGTGCATCTATAAATTCTTCCATATTTAAATGCATAATGAGTGTGTGGCTTATGAACATGTGACTTGTGAGCATGAGTAGTTTTAACATGAGTGTCATGTGAAGTGTTGGCATGATGAGCATGAGAATTTTTAGCATGAGTTGTTTTATCATTCTTAGCATGTGGAGTGTGCAAATGCTTCTTTGAAAACATTTCCTCTAATTTATTAGTATTAAAAGCACAATCTTTTAAAACATTTCCAAAATCATTAATTTTAGTTTTTAACAAGGATAATTCATTTCATCAATTTTTGAAAATTTAGCTTTACAAGGAACTTTATAAGCATCAAACTCTCTTTTTGTTGAAATAAGATTGGAAAAAGTTCATCCTTTCTTTTAAAGAAATTGCAAGTTGATTTTTAAGCATCTCAATTTCCTTTTTCAATTTAGAACATTCTACCTTTTCATCATCAAAACTTTCAGAAAGTTCAACAAAAGCATGTTCTAACATTTCTCTACTTATTTCATTTTCATCATCAAGAGGTTGAGTGGTTACCTTGGGTGTGTTTGCCATGAAACACATATTTGCCGTGTCGACCTCATCTTCAGATTCACATTCCGAATCCCAAGTAGCTTTGTATACCTTCTTTTCAACCGGCCTCTTTTGCTTCAAGGAGGAGATCATCTTTTTCTTGAAGTCGGGGCAATCGGCCATGATGTGTCCGGGTTTCCGACAGTTGTAGCATATGATCCTTTTCTCCTCCTTCCCTTCCATTGTCTTCTAAAGTTGAGCTTATTGTTGCGGTATATTCTCTTTACATTTCTTATGAGAGAGATAGCTCTTCATCATCTTCTTCATCTTCTTCATCATCGTATTTGGAGGAGGAAGACTTGAAAGCTATTGACTTTTTCTTTTGAGGTACCGCATCTTCTCTAGCCTTCTTCTCCATCTCATGAGTCTTAAGGTTTCCGATAAGACTTATGAGCTCCATCTCGTCTTTGTCATTCAACTCCTTCAAGGTGGTAGCTTTGATTTCCCATGATGAAGGAAGAGCACGAATCACCTTGCGTACCTTTTGGTCGTTGCTTATTTCATCCCCTAAAGAAGAAAGAGCATTGGTAATCTTAGTAAACTTTGTAATCATATTATCAATAGACTCATCTTCTAGCATTTTAAAACTTTCATATTGGGAACGCAAGAGATCTATTTTGGCTCTCTTGACTTGTGATGTCCCCTCATGAGTGACCAATAAGTGTTATCAAATCTCATAGGCAGATTTGTAATAGATAACCCGTGTTAGATCATCCTCATTCAAAGTTGTGAGAAGGAAATTTTGAGCCTTAGAATTAGCCTCATATTCCTTGGAGGTAAATTCGGACCAAGTGTTCTCCTCACTTTCGGGTCTACTATAAGGATTGGTCAAGGACTTAGCAACTAGACTACCTAGAGATTGTAGAAAAATAGTCATCCTAACTTTTCATATGGGAAGTTGAGTTCATCAAATTTGGGAGGGGTCTTAATGTTGTCGGCCATTTTTACTAGTGAATGAATGAAAGTATGCAAAAAGTGATTAGCAAATTTTAGGATCTCTCTAAGGATGTGAAGCCAAAAACTAGAGTCCTACCTCTGATACCAATTGAAATCACCTAGAGGGGGGTGAATAGGTGATAATGCTAATCAATATACAAATTAAAAATGTTATGATGCAACGATCACTCGAAACAAGACTAAAAGCCGAATACCCCGTGAAGGGCTCTGAACTCCTTCCTCGTGATTCCTCTAGATAAGAGTTTGAGGTGCGTATTGCAATCTTGTTGTGTGAGTATTATCGACAATATAGCAATAATTATGAAGCAATGATATAGAGCAAGTAAATGAAGCAATGAATATAAAGCAAGTAAACCAATCGCAACACAGAGATTTGTTCCGAGATTCGAGCACCCAGTTCTACGTCCCCGCCTTCACCCAGAAGGATTTCCAACCACTATAACTTTCACAAAGAGTTACAACCACACCGGAGTACCCAACTCCTCAATCACACTCCTCTAGTTCAGAGGTAGTGAAGCCACAAATATAAGAATCTCTTGGTGATCAAAAGACCACAAACCCTCTTTTGAAAACCTTTTTCCCTTACAAAAACCCTATAGAACAACAATGTAGGATTGAAGCTCAAGTTTTGTAAGTGAAAAGGAAAATGAAATTGAAGAGAGTTTAGAACCAAAAACTTCAGTAAAGAGAGAATTTTGAGCACAAAAATAGAGAACAAAAACTTCTTTTGAAAGCTTTAAACTTGAATTCTTTTTACAAAATAATTGTTGTGAATACCTCACCCCTAATCATCCCTATTTATAGGATAAGGGTAGGGATTAAAGAGTAAACTAATATAATAAGTAATTAGGAAATGTTTGACCCAAAAGCCAGCCCCTAAACTCGTTTAGAGACAAAACACACGTTTTAAAACGTGTTAAAACAACTAGCCGTTAAGGTTGAAATCAAGCCACGGTCGACCGGCCGGTCGACCGGTTTTCAAAAATTTAGCCGTTGCCAGCCCACGGTCGACCGCCCGGTCACCGAAACAAACAGAGAGTAGAGGACTTTCAGTCGGCCGAAGGTCGGTCGACCGAAATGGGGTCCGGTCGACCGAGAGACGTGCACACATGCACGCACCCAAACGGTCAGAAGCCCGGTTGATCGGTCGGTCGACCGTTCTGACCTGAAACAGAGCCGGTCGACCGCCCGGTCGACCGCAGCAGGCCAAAAATCAGTCTTTTGAAAAAAGGTTTTGAAAATCTCGATAGTTTTCAAAATAGTTTTGATCAAGACTAGGTATACTATATAAAATGGAGTTTGTAAGTAATAAATATATTTAAAATTATTTTGTATATAGGAGAAATTTCTTTTAGACAAATCATGTGCACAAAAACTTGTGTGTAGGGAAATTTGAGCTTCAAACCTATTCACTATTCTTTAACAAACTATAAGAATAAGACTAAAAAAAATGAAGTCTCTTAACCACAATGAAGTCTCTGAGCCATGCTATACCGAGCTAGAGCCGTCTCTTCTATAAACACTTCCTCTTGCACCATTTGCCTTATAAGCATCATAAACCTTGCAAACCTTGCAATAGCTAAGAGGCCATCATGAATGGTACTAACCTGAAACTCATCTTAAACAACTTATTAGTACCATATAGCTCCTATGTGTTTTGTTATCATCAAAACTTAAACAAATGGATAGTGTAACCTTTTTGGGCTAACATTGTAAAGCTCTTGAACCAAGGACTAGTGATGGCCAATGATACATGTGAGGCAACTATCACTAAGAGGTTAGCATATTAGTGGAGTCATTAGTAGTTAGTAGTCATGAGTTTTCTTTCTTTTTCACCTTGATTTAGAAATATTTCAAAAACCACAAACATTTTATCTTCTATGTTTTCACTTCTTCGTATTGCACCGTACTTCTCTTTTCATTCATTCTTTTCTTTTATTTTCATTCTTTTAAAGATTGAAGAAGTGTTAACACACACGTGAGCATACCGTGTAAGCTTCTATCGCCTTCTATCCTTGTGGATTCGACTCGTTTTAACCGCTATGCTATAACGGAAGTATCGAGGAAGCCAAAGCACACACTTTAAATATCAATTTTAAAACATACACTTTTCGTGCGCGATTTTCCCCCGGTCAAATTTTGGCGTCGTTGCCGGGGATGGGAACGGTTTGATTTCATATTTTTGTTAACTTTCTTCTTTGTTTTTTTGGTATG